>PVJX010029865.1:0-22516 GCA_004027295.1 Dolichotis patagonum | reverse complement strand
GCATCTTTGTTGTTTTCTAAACCATTGAATATTTTTTAAATTTTTAAATTTTTATTTTAAAGAGAATAAAACCAAGCAAATTAAAACAGGATAAAGCCAATCAAAACAAACCAGTGTAAGTGGACCAGGCCTTCAAAAAATATAAAATCAACAATGGTTATCATAATACCTCTTGTTGTCTTTGAAATAGCTGCAGATACCTTCAGACATAGTGAAAATCAAACAAAACAGAACAGAATAGAATAAAAACAAAACAATGAATGGAATAAAGGACTTCAAAACAAACAAAACAATAGTAAATCCAAAATGGCTAACATAATAAATCTTGCTATCTTTGAAATAGCTGCCCATGCCATCAGATATAACAAAATCAAACAAAATAAAACAGAATAAAACACAACCCAATGAAACAATGAAAATGATACAGGACTTCATAACAAGATAATAGGGAATTAACAATGGCTACCACCTTCAGAAGGAGATCCCCCATAGATGTCACACTGTGTACCTTGATCCTCTGAATATATGATCAGACCACCAGCCCTAGACCTGCAAAGTCAGTAAAACACCAAACACCACAAGCATCAAATTATGTTTCACCTGAATAGCTCTCATTGAAGCCTATGTTTCTCCTGACCAGCTGGTCACTTACAGGGGGGTAGGGAGGGGGGTGGCTCTCCTTGTTTCCTAACCCACACATCAGAAGAGGCCTGGTTGTCCCCCCAGCAATGCGCGCATGACACTGATTCGCAAGGAGGGTTTGCTCCTTGGTGACTTCTTGTCCTTTCCCCCCACAGTCTGAGAATGGCCTAAATTGTTGGATATTAAGAACCCAGTACTGCTTCACTGGCAGCATTCATGGAATGTGAAGATTTGCTTAAGTATGACTTGCCAAGTGGGATGGTTGGGAATTTATTATGATTTTTATAGTTGATTTAAATCTAGATTGGGCTTAGAATTTTATTGTTCAAGGGAAATGAGTTATATAAGATAGCAAGACTTTCAGAAACCCAAATTCTCTGTATAAGCCCAAGTCCAACTTGTCTAGTCTAATTTATTTTGCCAGTGAAATGCCATATATGTATATATGTTCATTTAATGAGGCAACACTGTTTCATTTGCAAATGTGAAAATTAAAAATAACGCAATTTTACTTCTTTTCATTGCACTTAGACTTTTGTTTCTATTCATTGCTAATTTCTCATTATCACCTCCTTTATATCTTCACACTCCTCTAAATAACTATTTCATGCTCTGTAATTACCTTTATAGTGTTTTCTGTTTTATATTTTAATACCTTGGTTAATGGTGGAATCAAACAGAATCGGTCAGCTCTTCCAAAATGTTTGCTATTACCTTTTCTTTGCTTTCTTTGAAACAGACTTGGTGTCCTTCTTTGTTCAGTTACTTAGTTAAATGGCAAAATTTGAGATATAATATTTTTTAAGCTTTACCCTAACTGACATGTAGGTATTATGCTATTTAGATATTTACCTGATCCATTAAAGCTGTGCTGAGAGAAGAAAAGTCAATGGCACCCTTATTCCAAGGTAAAATATTGACTTTTCCAGTGCTTGTAGCTAGAGGTCTCCAGACACTAAGATTGGAAATATTGAAAGATATCTCAGATGATAAATAGAATCCCAGTTTCTGGAATGAGTCCCAATACCTCCAGCTTTATCATCAAAAAACAGAGGCTAAAATGGATAGACGATTGTGCAATAATACAAAGAGGGACAGTACTTTTGAATTTGTTGAAACCATACATCTTTTGTAGCACAGAACATGTATTTATGTCCCAGCTCTCAGTAGTAAGGCATCAACAAGACATCACTAACTTCCTTTGGGGTTTGACAATCCAGACTCTCATAAATCTGAAAAGGTTCTCTAACTGAACACAGAGAGAATTTCTAAGTATTAGTTCAACTCAAAATAACTTCATCTCACTCTATTTAAATTTCCACAAAAGCTTCTGCCACTAGATAACTTGGCAACAAATCTTGTTTCTGCCATATTGAGGCTTAAGAACCACAAGAAATTAGTTTTTGTACCTCTATATAAAAGAATTACAATGATGCATACCTCATAGGGGTGTTTTAAAGATTTTGAGCATTGATATATTAACATAATTTACAGCCAAATGACAGTGATATAGCAAATCTTCAATGAATTACTCTAGATTTATGTGGTTTTCATGTGTAATGTTCTCTTTGTGCTTCTTTACTTTTTATATATGATCCATTCCATTCCAATTTGTATCGTTTTCACCTGGGTATTTTTTAAGTCTGTAACTTGAGCTAAGACTTTTACTCTATATTTTATACCTATCTTTATTTTTAAAATTTTAACAGATATCTTTACACTAAACTCTTACAGTTTGTAAATCACTCTAAGGTTATCACTTATGCTTAGATTTATCTAGCCATGTATACTTCTATTTAAATTACTATTTCTAATTAGCCCCATCTAAGTAGCCTCTATCTTTTCCCAAAATTAATACCTTCTCCTCTCCAGAGATAACACATTATCTAGCTATTCATCTATATCTCCTTTCTTTTTGCTACTATCATGGCTCTTAACACACTCTTCATATTATCATATATCTATTTATTATATGCCAATATATAATGAAACAATCCATAAACTGCAAATGTAAGAAACACACACACACACACACACACATATATATATATATGTTTATGTCTATGTATGGTTGTGTCTATAGTTGTGTAAGTGAGAATGAAATGGTCTATTGAAAAGGTGAAATGGGCTCTATTATTCAGCATGGTGTCTTTCTGAGATACAAAGTTTCATAGAACATGACTTGTTTTCTTTCATGAAACTCACTGTTAGAGTGGAAGATAGGAATACAAACAATCAGAACACATTATAACCTTAATGGTGGGTGTGTCTGAAGTGCTGCCAGAGCAGAGTGAATCATGGCTTTAGGGGTCAGGGAACACTACTGAGAATGCGATGTTGGGATTGTCTCAAACAATGAGCAATAGGTCATACGTGGAGAAGACAGGAAAGAACATTATAAGAGGAAGTGACAGCATCTGCCATCATTGAACATGGCAGGTGTAGAGGGTGGAAACTACTCTGAATGACTCCATCTGATGTTGTGCAGGGGGAGGTGTGGATGAGTGAAGATAAGAGGGACATAAGCCAAGAAGGACAGAATAGAGCTTGATTAATAAGGGATTTGTATAGCCACCTAAGAAGTTTGAAAGTTGTCCAATACAAAATGCAAGGTAAATGAGAAGCATAATTAGATTTATCTATATTATTTTATTTAATGAGGCTTGTGGCTGTTTCAAAGTTAAATGGAAGAAATATTGGAAGCAGAAAAAACATTGAGGAGATAACTGTACCATGTAGGAGATTGTGAAGGCCTGAGATACACCAGTGGGATCAACATGAAACAGAAAATGAGAGAAACCATGGATGAGAAGGAAAAATATATGGGGCCATGTAAAATGGTGGGACTTTGGGTGGAGGAGCTTTCTAGGGGGAGATAATCACGTTTGTCCACATTTAGTTGATTGAGCCAATAGGAAAAATCTAAAAACATACAGACATTCAATGAAATCAGAAGGTCACATTGGAGCTAACTAAGGGAACCATTTAGTTGAAGACACTGCTAAATAACAATGTTCAATTTCATTCTCATCCTTCCACTCATCTTTCAGTTATCCATCAACAGACTCAATCATGTTAGCATTTAGAGACACAAAGAACAAGATAGGTATTCTCCTTTCCAGAAGTACACGGTTCATCTCTCCAAGGATGGCAGTGCCCAACTAGATTGACAGAAGGCAGGCTCATCTATGCCAGATCTTTGGATTTTAGGAGAAAGGCTGAATACCTGGAATCTGAAATAAAATCTCTCTGTTTTTAAACATTAATGATTAATATAATCTTTCAAATGGAATAGAAGATATCCACCTCATCTCTATCTGGTTCACAGAGTGAAAGTTTTTTATGTCTGTTCTTCATTGTGCTGTCTTCAAAGCCCTCTTCATACAGTTGGCTAATGTGCGCTGCCTCTGAGTCTGCTCTGTCACATTAGTGACCGGCTTAGGAGTGGGATGTAGCAGAGGTCTCCTGGTCCAACTGTGTCTCCTGTTCTTGCTCAGCAGCTACTCTGAGTGGATATTGGGTATTTTGGATATCTTCTTGGCTAGATGGTTTTGTATAAAATAATTACTGTCATTTTCACAACAAGCAGAAAAGGAAATTCAATTACATCTATTTTCCAGAATAGTAAATGCATCACCGATTGCTTATAAGGGTCACACAGCTATAAGTAGCCAACCTGGGCCATTAGACTCAGTTCTGACTCCAGTTCTCTTCATTCCTTAACACTGTCTCTATTTTGGAGGGAATTTTAATAGCATTAAGTAAAAGAATACTTCCTCTTTTACCTCTCTCTGGTTGGATTCTGAGGCAAGGATGAAGGCAGGGGATAGAATCATCTTTCAGGACAGAAGATAACTGTACCAATGCTTATCAGCCTCACCTTCAGATCAGGGAAAGAGAAGAGACTGATAGGGTGAAGAAGGAGGACAAAACAAGAATCTTGTCCTTCATAGTCTGGAAATTTTGATCCTGAACCAGATACTCCCAACTCTGTAGGTGACTGTAAGGACAATAGGTACACAGGGAGGGAGCCAACTTTTGGAATGCATGAGTGATGAGCCAAGCAGATGCCAACTAGCTGGCTCATGGGTAAGCCAGACCCAGAATATTTTATATAAAGACAGGCTTCTGGCCAGAGCCTCAGCCTGAATGACTTCGTGCCTGCTGAGAAGGGTAAGTCTAGAATCTGGCTCCTGGAATTGTGGTGGGGGCAGATTCATAGACGTGAGGGCTAGTGGAAGAGGAATCTGGAAGCCAAAGAACTGTGCATGACCCTTTGGAGAACATCTGATGACTTTGGGGGGACATTTGAAGGAAATTTGTAAAGTTTATGAAAAGAGATAAGGCTGTGGAGTCAGTGTGTTTATCTTTCATAATCCTGGCTTCATCCTGAGGAGCAATTTTCCCTCATCAGAACCTGCTTTCCTTGCAAAAGGTACATTAATGATTTGTATCTTGTGAGCAGTGTTATGTGAAGAAGGGCTACCTTCTCAAGGGAACATGTATGTAGACAATTGGAAATCATGTAGCTTTGTCTTTCATTACAATAACTTACAGTGTTCAGGGGAACTAATGGAGAGGTGATTTGTTGGGTGAGAATTTTCAATCAGTACCTTGCTGTGCCAGTGACTGGGTTTCTTGAACACTAGCAGGTCAGTTGGAGGACAGTAGAGGAGTGGGTGCTGCCCTGCCTTCTGCCTGGCTAAGTGTGGCACTGGAGTACATGACTGCCTCAGGTCCTGTTTGTAATGCTCCTGCTGGGTAGAGCTTTAAGAGTGTCTCATCAGTCTTGTGATTAGGAATCTTACACTTAAATTGGATGTAGTAGCGCATGCCTATCATCCCAACACTCAGGGGTTGTTTGTGAGTTTGAGGACAGTCTGGGCTATGTAACTGTATAGCAAGACCTTGTCTCAAAAGAAAAAAAAGGAGGAAGGTAAAAGAAGAAAAGAAAGAAAGAAAGAAAGAAAGAAAGAAAGAAAGAAAGAAACAAAGAAAGAAAGAAAGAAGAAAGAAAGAAAGAAAGAAAGAAAGAAAGAAAGAAAGAAAGAAACTATAATTTCTGTACTTTTTGAGTTAGTCAGTTTTAGCTAATTCTATCTCTAATCCTGCCTCTCAGAGGGGTTAGGAGTAAAAGTTTCTGAAGCCAGCCAGTTGTCACATTCATAACACCAACTTGCCTCGGCAAGTGTCTACCTGGAACCTGAGTCTATTTAAGACTGGTATGTTTTGTATGTGCATAACTTTGCATATATCCATAAGGACCTGTTTATGTGGATTCACAGAGAAAAGTCTGAATATGGAGAAATAAATCCTTAAGGCTGGGTTTGAGTTGCCCAACAACTTACTGGATTCCTTTCTGCCTAATGAATTCGTTGACATTACTTGAGCATAGGCACTGCCCGTGTGCTAGTTCCCATGTGTTCACCTGTGTGCATGTGATACCAGTGAGTGTGAGGAAAATTCTGGCTCCCATGGGTGACAAGTGCTCATTCTGGGCCAAAGTGTTGATACTCCATCTACGGAGTGCCCTCTCCATGACAGGACGTGAGGGCGGGGGAATACTGCATAGACTGGTCATCAGTGCCCTCTGGTGCTTCACACTGGTTAATTCACGCTCCATGGGGAGCCTCTGTACAGTACATCTAGTCTTGGATGTGCACAACCATGCAGGTATCAGGAACGGTAGTGCCTGCTTCTTAGTCGAGCAGTAAGGAAAGATTCATGGGGGAAGATCGACGGAGAGAATGAAAGGTCAGAGAAGACACAGGCATCATGTCCTAATTACTGGTTCTTCCTCCACAACACCCTGCTGACTCTGGTCTCTCCTTCCTCAGGTCCCACTCACCATACATCAGGACCATGTGTGACCAGCAGCAAATTCAGTATTGCCTGCCGCTCCCCCAGTGCTGCGTCAAAAGTTCTTCCTTCGGTGCCTCCCAGTTCCCCGGTACCAACAGCCAGGTGGCAGGCTCAGCCCCTGGTGGGATGCAAATTTTGGAGTGCCCTGTGCCATGCCAAGTTCAATTTTCTCAAACTCCCTGCGAGTCCCAGACCACTCAAGTGGAGTGCCAGCCTCCATGCAAGTCTAAGACCACTCAGGTGAAGGGCCAGGCTCCCAGCAAGTCTAAAACCACCCAGGCAAAGTGTCAGTCCAAGACAAGCCAGGTGAAGTGCCAGGCTCCCTGCCAGACTCAAGTTTCCTGTGTCCAGTGCCAGGCTCCATGCCAGTCTGGCGTTTCCTATGTGCAATATGAGGTCCCAGGCCCTGTCCAGACTTCCTATGTAGAAGGTGCTCCAGTTTGTTACACGGAAACTTGTTATGTGGAGTATCCAGTCCAGACCTACGTACCTGTCCTAGCTCCTCAACCTGTTACTACTTATGTGGAACGTCCCCCAGTGTCCCAGACTCAGGGACGCTTCTCCACCCAGTGCCAGTATCAAGGCTCTTACAGAGGCTGCCTACCCCAGCGTCAGTCCCAGGCTTCCTATAGCAGCTGTGCCCCCCAGTTTTACTCAGAGACCTCCTACAGCAGCTGCGCACCACAGCGTCAGTCCAGGACTTCGTTTAGCACTTGTGCACCCCAGGACCGGGCCCAGGGCTCCTATGGGAGCTTCTGTGGGCAGCGTCGGTCTCAGAGCACCAGTAGATGCCTCCCTTCTCGTCGGCTGGAGCCTCCTTACCGCAGTTGTTCTCCGCCACGACGTTTTGAGTCCTGCTATAGCAGCTACCTGCCATCAAGATGTTCTCCAGGTTCCTACAATTACTGCACTCCACCCCGGCGCTCTGAGCCCATCTACAATAGCCACAGTTCTCCGCACCCCAGTGCAGGCTGCTCCCAGAGATGTGGACCCAAGTACAGGGTAGAGATTTCCTCCCCGTGCTGCCCCAGGCAGGTTCCACCACAGAGATGCCCTGTCCAGATTCCCCCGATCAGAGGACGCTCCCAGAGCTGCGCCCCACGCCCGTCCTGGGGTAACTGCTGTCCAGAGCCACGCCCCCTCCAACGGTCCTGCTCGCCACAGCGTCGTTACCCAAGTCCAGAGCTATCCCCGCCACGACGCCCACTTCCTGCTCCACGTCTGTATCCACGTCCCAAACCGTGGATAAGTCCAGAGCCCCGCCCATGTCCTGAAAGGCAATTTTCAGAACCTTGTTTGTGTCCAGAACCGCGTTCAATACCACGTCCGGCTCCACGTGTAGTTCAATGCCCAGCTCCAAGGCCTCGTGGACTGCAGTGTGAGAACCCACGTCCATGCCCACAGCCCAGGGAGTGTGCAGAGCCCTGTTCACGTCCAGAGCCAATTCCTCTTCCAGCTCCATGCTCAAGCCCGGAGCCTTGTGGGCAGCCTATTCGCAGTCCCAGCCCTTGCCTAAACCCAAATCCAATTCCTTTCCCACCAGATGTGGGCTCTCATGAATCCAAACCACACTGCCTCGACACGGAGGGTTCCAGCTGTGGCCCGTGTGGTTACAACCAGGGCCAAGAGAGTGGTGCTGGCTGTGGATCTAGTGATGTGTTTCCAGAGCCACGAGGTCTAGGTGGTTGTGGAGACCAGGGAAACCTGGGTGCTGGGCTGAAAGGTGGAGCTTATGTTGGAACAAAGAGTGCCTATTTTTAAAAGAAATGTGACTGAAGTGTCTCTGTCTGGTGCTCTGAAAATACTATGCTTTCCCTTTTTTTCAGCAGCCAATGAGTTCTTGTTTGCTTCTTGCCAAAGATATTCAAAGGTTTCCTTTTCCAATGTCCTTTGTGTGGCATTTCAAGTTTCACACCTGGGTCTCAGATACTTCTCCAGCCTCATATCTGACGCTTTTCCTTTTCTATATCTTTAATTCTAGCCAGACCAGCTTGGCCACCAAGTACAGCCTGAGTATTTCTAGGTGTGCTTGTCTTCAAGCCTGTGACCCTCTCTTTTCCTCTGCCTGGATCATTATTCTTCTGTTGCCTAGGATCTGAAATCCAATTATTTTTCAGTTCCTTTTCCTTGCAGCCTTCTTTGCCTGTTCCTACTCAGAAGCCTATGCTGACTTCCTAAAATTCATGGCTTCAGTCACCCCATCCAAGAGACCACTACTTTTGAATATCTCTTGAATTGTTATTTCCCTTTCAGGGGTATCTGTCTTATTTGCTAGGTAGATTGTCAACTCTCATCCAAGTGCAGTCAGAACATCATTGAACTTCTGTTCTTGTCTTGGAGCAGGCAACTTTAGTAAGACTGGAGGTTTGGTGTCGCGAGGGCACACCTGCGGGTTTGTGTCTTGATAGGCAACTGTGGCAACTGAGACAAGCCGAGGCCAGATAATAATCAAGATCATGACACACTCACAGCCTGGATTCTGAGTGACTTTTTAATTTCTCCTGACTGATGGTGGGGTTAAGTATGCTGTTCAGTGGAGTTGTCTTTTGGCTACAGTTAAAATGCTGCAATAAACAGGGTTTCATAAATACTTCTTTGAGGCCATTATTTCTTTTTTAAACATTGAAGTTCAATTTTAAATACTCTTAAACAATAACACTTTCTAACTTTCTTCATTGAGTTCTGGTAGGAAATATACTGACGCTAGATTTAGATTATAGCTAAGATTAGGGGTTTATTTTTTTTTCTGAGAATCAAACTCAGGAACGTGTGCTTGCCAGGCAGGCACTTGGTTAAGATTAATGTTTAACTCAGAACAGTTTTTACTTGATGACAACTTTTTATTTTTATTTGGAACAAGTAGAACCACAAACACTAGCAAATAATTAATTATTTTTGAAGTTTCATCTTTGGAACCAGATCTGCCCCAGATGGATGAGTGTTCCTTATAATAAACCTACTGTTTTTGCTTAATGTTCAGTTCAACCCAACATTACTAATTCCTGAAAAGTCAGATGTATTGAGTTATTTTTATAATAACAGAAAAAGTGAATGTTTGTGAAAAATACAGAGTATTACTGTACACTATGTAATGATGAACACAGAAGTAATTCAATAATGAAAGGAGGCAAATCTCAGACAATAGCTCTATATATACAAGGAAATGCTGGTTGGTTGTATTTTAAATAGTCATGAACAATTCTAAACATTTATTAAAACACATCAATTCAATAGAAAGTTTGGAACTGTGGTAAAGTTCCCAATTCATTGTTACTAGCCCACATATCAGGTTCCCTTTTCCTCCAAGAGAAAGGCAAAACACAATAAAAAATTTAAAAAGTATTTAGGTTGATGAAGCACCTGATATATTTTTTTCTTCACCAGAATTTTATGGATATCTTTTTTACATGAGACATGAGACACTGGGGTAAAAAAAAAGCACTTTAAAATTTTTTTTATTTTAAAGAAAATAAAACAAAAGAGGACAGAACAAAGCAAATCAGAACAGAACAACATAAGCAACACAGAACTTTACAACAAGGTAACTGGATATTAACAGTAGCTACCATAATATCTCTTTCTTTGTAATAGTTGAGCATGGCTTCACACACGATAATATCAAACAACAAAATAGTATAAAACCATTCAAGAGAATGAAAGTATTACAGGACATTCTGAACCAAATAACAGAAAATGATCAATGGCTACTATAATATCTCATTTTCCATAAAAAAATTTGTTTATACTATCACATATATTAAAATCCTGACACAACATAAAAAAAGCACTTTTTGACTACTTTTATCTTTTTTACTTTCTGCAAGCAGAAACCACCATTTGTGGCATCATTTGCTTTATTTATTTATTTTGAGACATCTCACTACATAGCCCAGATTGGCTTCAAATTCTAGACATAAAGAGACCCTCCAGTCTCAGCTTCCTGAGTAGCTGGGAATAAAGGCACTGCTAGCCAGGGCATTATGCTTTAGCATTTAAACCATTCACAAATATACTTCTCCACTTTTTTTCAGGTGGGACTTGGTGATAGATGGGTTTTGGAACATATCCAGCTTTAGTAACCATATTTTGCATATATACACATATTCCATATTTATTCTGTAGAGCTTTGTAGTTACTTGAGTAACAAATTCTGATAAGTAAGTTCATTTATAATTAGCTACGTAAAGGAAAATTCTACTTCCACAACTTCTTAAATTCTGTTAAATTTTATAACCAAGTGTGTTTATTTGGAGGTAACTGTAAAATTCTCCTTTCAGAATCACACAAATTTTTAAATAAATACCCAAATAAATTCTCATGTATACCAAGAAGTTAGTTTATGTCTTTACCAAGAAGGGAAAACAATAATTTCATTTAAAGATTCACAGAAAAAGAAATATTTGAAATCATCCAAGAAAATTTGACTTTTACAACCAAGGTCATGTAAATTTAAAATATGTTTAATAAAAATAAAACTCCAACTCAAACACTTCTCCTAATAAAATTAACCTTCTTGATTTTCTCTCCCATCTAAGAAATTTTATGCAGCTAAATTTGGAACCATGAAGTTTCATTAAGGTTGCTTTTAGTCCTTGTCTCTAAGGAAGCAAAACTCTGCCGGTCCTTTGTCTCTTAGTGGAAGTACTTTTCACCAGGTTAGCACATATGCCTTTACTAGAAGCTCATGGCTTAAAATATGGTGTTTAATCATTAAATGTGAATAATATCTGGGTATAATTTACATCAAAAATTCAATAATAGCATTACAACTAATTTGTCCAGACAGACTCAATAATATAAATATTTGAACTTTAAAAGAACTATGTATTTAATAACATAAATATCCTAAAAAGAATGAGCCAATGTGACTTGGAAGAGTCTAGAAATTTCTAAGTTAATTATAACAACATGGTGATAGATTTTTCAAGGTAATTTTTAAACTCAGAAAGCCATACATACTGGAGGTGGAATAATAATAGCAGAGAAGTTCTTAATTCCAAACATTCCTAAACTGGAGATTGTAAAAGGGCCACCCTGAAACTCATGTGATTGTAGTTTGTCTTCTCTTGATTTGGTTTCTAAAGAAACGACATCTTAGTAATGGCTTCCAGTTTTCTTAAATACATGTTTTAAACACAATAGGTTTGATGAGTTCTATACAAGTACTGACAGCAACACTGACATCAACAGCATGACTTTGCTTTGTAACTGTGTCCATCTAAGAAGAATTTGCTTCAGGAACTTTTAAACATACCAAAGCTGAAGTGTTTATGATGAAGTTATTGAATGAAATTTTGCTCTTTTTTTCTTCTAACATCTTGTTAAACTCTTTCCATACCAACAAAACTTCTCCCATATTTATATCAGTAGAGAGGCGGGTTACTGGAGCCTTGCCTGGAAGGGTCTATTTCCAACCTTGATTTCATCCTTTGTTCTCTGCTTTCTGGCCACCATGAGATAACAGGCATGTGATTCTATGAGACTTCTCACTCAGAGGTTCTGAACTCCACCCAGCCAGGTGCAAGTCTCTGGTGCCACACTCTGGAGGTGCATCCCTGCTAGCTGACTGGGTCCTGGAGGTCCTGAACTCCATGCAGCAAGGCACAAGGACCAAACGCCACACTCCTGGGATGTGTCGGAAGCTGCATGGAGGATTCAAGTTCTGCCCAGCCCAGGGTCCCAGTGCAAACCATCAGTGGAATACCTGGCCAGCCTCATAGGTCACACAGTTACCAATCCCTGCCCATCCCAGAGCCCCAGAGCTGTCCATCAGGGAGTGACCAGCCTAGTGTATGGGTCCTGAAGATTCTGAGCTCGTCCCATGACAGTGCAAGGCTCTAGAACCATAGTTCAGGGTGCACGCTGGCTAGCCATGTGGGTACTGGAGAATCAAAGCTCTATCCAATGCAGCATTTGAGTGCCATACATTGGGAGGATATGTAGCCAACCACACAGTCCCAGAGGAAAAGGACAAAATGAAAGAACAAGATTCAGTCTCAGTCCTCCAGCCCACCAAGAACAAATCCAGGAAACACTGAAATGGAAGACACTTTAAATCGCACAACTGAACTTCCTGAAATGATAGCAACTGAAGCAAAGAAACTACTCCATGAAGCTATAGAGGAAATCAGATCAGAAATGATCTCCCAAGTTAAAAAAAAAAGAAATGACAAACTTTATGAAAAAAATGTTGAGTGTATCTAAAAATGTATCTAAAAATGATAAATAAGTTCTTTTTGTATCCTGGAGAGCTTGACAGGTTGAGAGGTCTGAGTTCATTAGAATATTTTACTTCAACAAGTACATTATATACTAGGCCAGTATGAAAAATCATTGAGTTCCTGTCTGAGTTACTTAAATGGTATTGCTAAATACCAATAAAATAAAAAAATAAAGAAACATAAAAATGATGGAAACTTTGAATGAACAACATAAGACAGAATTAGAATACATGAAACAGATTCCAAAGGATATTTAGGAAATTAAAAATTCCTTTGAGAGCGAGCAAAACTACTTGAATGAAGCTGAAGATAGACTCTCAGACCTTGGAGACCGGGTGGAAGCTTATGATCACAAAAGAAAAAGATCTCTTAAAAACAACAAGGAACCAGGAAACAATAATTCAACAACTACAAGATGATTGAAAGAAGAAAAAGTATAAGACTGATAGGTATCAACAAAAAATCAGGGGTTAACACAAATGACAAAAGAAGACTCTTTACGGAAATATAGCAGAAATTACCAAATATGGGAAAAGAATCTGATATACAGATAAATGAGACATACAGACCTAATTAGCCATGAACAAAATAAATCTTCATCCAGACATATAATAATAGGATCTCAGAAATTCAGCACTAGAACAGAATACTAAAAGCTGTTAGGGAAAACAAACAGACCACCTACGAAGGAAAACCTATCAGAATCACTGCAGACTTCTCAACACAAACCTTCAAGACAAGAAGAGCTTGGGTGAAGTATTTCAACTCCTGAAAGAAAACAACTTCCAACCCAGATTGATACACCCTGCGAAAATATCTTTGAAAATTGATGGAGAAATAAGATACTTCCATGACAGATAACAACTGAAGGAATTCATGACCACCAAACCAACACTATAAGAGTACTGAAAGATATTCTAGAAAGAGATAAAGATAACTACAATTCCAAGAACAACAGCAGAAGAAAACCACTGATCAGAGCAAACAATTAAACAGAAAAGTAGAAAACCAACAACAAAAAGATAACATAACAAGGATAAGTCAGTATATAACAGTTATATCCATCAACATAAATGGTCTCAACTCACCAATAAAAGGAAACAAACTGGCATAGTGGATTAAGAAACAAAATTCAAAATCATACTGTGTAAAAAAGCACATTTAACTCAAAGGGAAATTCATAGACTAAAAGTTAAAGAATGGAAAACAATACCCCATGCAACAGGAACACATAGCAGGGTTAGCTATTCTGTTTGCAGACAATGTGAACTTCAAACCAAGAATAATCAAAAGATATAAATAAGGTCACTACATACTTGTTAGCAGAAAACTTGAAGAGGAAAACATTACAACTATAAATATATATGCACCAAATATGGAAGCATCCAACTATGTAAGACAGATCTTAATAAATATGAAAAATCAAATAATAATAATAATACAGTTATATGCATGATGAAAAAGATGTGGTATTTTTACACAGTGGAATATTACTTAGCTGTGAAAAAGGATGACCTTGAGGCCTTCATAGGGAAATGGAGGCAACTCAAGACTATCCTCATTAGTGAAATGAATAAGAATCATATTTATAAATATCACATTGTTTCTCTAGTGTAAAAAGTAATAAGAACTGTAGGAGTAATAAAACCCAAAATGCATAATTGCTACTGTAATATAGAGAGGAAAAAAAGTGCTCTAAAGTATATAACTGCATGTATGTTTAAGTGTGTAAGATAGATGACCATACTACTGTTTTTGTTAGATTGTTGAGCAGAACTGTTAACAGTCTCACAGTTTGAGTATCTCTTTTGTATGCGTTAATTTTGTAACTTGAACAACTATTTCCAAGATGACATTATGTAACTTATTAAGTAGTGATTTCTTAGTGGGTTTTTTTTGTTCTTTTCTCTTTTTCCTTTGGAACTCTGTATTGTTGCTACCCTTTTTTTTGTTTTGTTTGGTTGTTTTTTTTCTCTTTAAATAAAATCTTAAAAAATAATAACACAGTTATAATGGGGGACCTTTACACCCCATTGTCACAAAGAGACAGATCAGCCAAACAAAAATATCAGCAAAGAAATAACAAAACTGAGTCAAACTTCTGAACAAATGTTCCTAATATATGTGTACCAAATGATCCACCTCACAACATCAGAATACACATTCTTCTCAGCTGTAAATGGGTCAGTCTCTAGAATAGACCATATACTACCCATAGAACATGCTTAAATAAATGCAAAAGAATTGAAATTATCCCATGCATATTACCTGACCATAGTATACTAAATTTGGAAATTAATGACAAAAAAACTCACAAGAATCCCATAAACACATGGAAATTAAATAACACTCTCCTAAATAACCAATGAGTCACAGAAGAAATTAAACAATATCTACAATTGAATGAAGATTCAAAGATAACTTACTGGAACTTGTGGGATACAATGAAGGCAGTTCCCAGAAGGAAATTTATAATAGTAAACTCCTGCATTAGGAAAATGGAATCAACACAAACAACCTAATGCAACACCTCAAACTTCTACAAAAAAGAAGAGTGAGTCAAGCCCAAAGAAAGGAGGAAGCTATAAAGATCAGAGTAGAAATCCAAGTAATTGAAACTAAGAAAAAAATACAAAGAATTAATGAATTGAAGAGTTGGTACTTTGAAAGAATACATAAAATTGATAAACTGATGGCCAACTTATCAAAAAGAGGAAAGTAAAACTCAAATCCACGCAATAAGAAATGAAAACAGTGAAATCACTACAGGCCCTGTGGAAATACAGATCATCAATTCCTGCTTCAAAAACCTTTACTCTCATAGATTTGAAAACATAGAAGAAATAGACAGATTCCTAGAAACATATGAACTACCAAAGCTGGATTAAGAAGGTGTAAAACTGATGTATAACCCAATTTCAGTTAATTGAAATTGAAAATGTAATTAAAGCCTTACCAACAAACAAAAGCCCAGGTCCTGATGGAGTCACTACCAAATTCTAAAAGAAATTTAAGGAATACTTAATGCCAACACTCCTCAAACTCATAAATGAAATTGAATGGGAAGAAAATCTCCCTAACCCATTCTTGGAAGCCAGTATTACCCTAATACCAAAACCAGAGAAAGACTCAGCCAAAAAAGAGAATTATAAGCCAATCTCCCTAATGAATGTAGAAGCAGAAATCCTCAATAAAATACTGGCAAATAGAAAACAACAAGTTATCAAGCAGATTATATACCATGATCAAGTGGGGTTCATCCCAGGAATGCAGGGGTGGTTCAATGTATGCAAATCAATACACATAATGCACCATATCAACAGAGCCAAAGAGAAGAATCACATGATCATTTCAATAGATGTGGAAAAAGCTTTTGACAAAATTCAACATTGATGCATGATAAAAACTCTACAGAAAATCAGAATAGATGACCTCAATCTGATATAAGCTATATATGATAAACCAACAGCCAATATGTTACTAAATGGACAGAAACTAAGATCTTTCAACCTAAAATCAGGAGCAAGACAAGGATATCCACTATCACAATTCTTATTCAATATAGTGCTGAAAACATTAGCCAGAGAAATTAGACAAGAGAAAGAAATAAAACGAGTAAGGATAGGAAAGCAAGAAGTTAAATTATCCTTATTTACATAGAAGACCCCCAAAACTCCATGAAAAGACTTCTAGGTATCATGTAGTGGGATACAAAGTCAACACTCAAAAATCAATATCATTCCTGTACATAAACAACAAACTCATGAGAGAAGTAAAGGAAACCACACTCTTCACTATAGCATCCAAAACGATGAAATACACCCCACCACCACCGTTGCAGCACAGAAGGAGGAAATCACCAAGCTCCGGCCTGGCTCCAGCTGCTGGGCATGCCTGCCCCCCACTGCCCCCCACTGCCACAGCCCAGAGGAAGGCGCTGCACAAAGTAAGTAGCTGAGCTCCACCTCGGCTCACTCTGCTGGTTGAGCCTGTGCACCTCAGGCCGCTCCCGGCCTCTACTGTGTGGAGGAAGAACACCAAGTTCTGCCCAGGCTTGTGCCAGAGTGCATGTCTGCATGCTTCGGCACCCCCCACCACTGCAGCTGCATGGAGGATGGCCCATGTGGAGGAAGGCACTGAGCTCAGCCCCGGCTCAGGCCACTGGGCAACTCAGTACATCCCTGCCACTGCCATGCAAAAGGAAGACCAGGGAGCTCCACCCCAGCTCAGGCAGCTGATCCAGACCTGCCTGTGTCAACGCCCTCCCACTGCCGCTGCACAAAGGATGACTACCATGTCCCCTCCAAGCCTAGGCCACTGAACTGTGCCTGTGACCCAGCACGCTCCTCCCATGTGCTGACCCAGTGGACTGCCACACCCACCCTGAATCGGTCTGCTGCCCCCGGCTACCCTACCCATATTTTAAACCAATCACTGCTGTGAACCTTTGGCTCCCACTCTCCCTCCCAGATCACTGAACTGCAGTGGATTGGCAGTGCTGGTTCCATGGGAGACTTGGTGGGCCCTCACCCAGACAGAACACCCCAGTAGGTTTCGGTCACTATGTGCCCAACAATCGGGTGGACATTAACCACAGAGTAGGACCCTAGCAGGTACACTGCCAACAGTTGTGACTATTGGGACTAAATAACCAGATATTGGCCCAGAAGGTGAAAATGACAAAACAAAAAAACAAAATGCAATCTCAAACATCTAGTCCATCAAGAGCAAGCACAGGGGACAGAGAATTGGAGGACTTGAAAAGTCATACACCGGAAATCTCTGAAAAGATAGCAAATGGAGTAAACAAACAAATCTGTGAGGCTATAGAGGAAACCAAATTAGAAGTAATGTCTTACATAAAGACAGAAGAAACAACCTTAATAAAGGATTTGCTCAACATAGCTAGGGAAGAAATAGATTAAAAAAACAGGCACATGGGAAATTGATTGAAACCTTGAATGAACAAGGTGAAAACAAGCAGAATGCATGAAACAGTTTCAAAGAGATATCCAAGAAACAAAAAATTCCATTGAAAGCTGGCAAAACCATTTAAATGATGCTGAGGGTAGAATTTCAGACCTTAAGGATAGGATCATAGATAGTGACCATGAAAAGATGGAACTTATAAAAACAACAAAGCAGCATGAAATGAAAATCCAACAGCTTCAAGATGATGCCAAGAGAAACACTGTAAGGCTAATAGACAACAGTGAGGAGGCAGGAGACAACACAAAGGACTTAACTAAGCTGTTCACAGAAAGTTTCCCAAACATGGGGAAAAATCTGACATGTATAACAGAAACATTTTCCAATAACAGAAAATTTCCCAAACATGGGGAAAAAATCTGACATACAAATAAGTGAGGCATATAGAATGCCAAACAGTCCTAACCAACATAAATCTACACCCAGACATATAATAATTAAAATTCCAAACATACAGCCTAAAAACAGAATACTAAGAGCTGTTAGAGAAAAGACATAAATCACCTATCAAGGAAAGCCTATTAGAATCACGGCAGACTTCTTAGCACAAACCTTAGGTTAAGATGAACTTGGAGTGAAGTATTTCAAGCCCTAAAAGAAAACAACTTTCAACTCAGACTGATGTACCCAGCAAAACAGTGTTTCAAATTTAATGGAGAAACAAGATACTTCCACGATAAAGAACAATTAAAGAAATTCATATCCACCAAACCAACCATAGAAAGAGTGCTGAAGGACATCCTAGATAGAGATAAAAATGACCACAATCTCCAGAGCAACAACAGAAAGAAATCACCAAGCTGGACAAGAAAGTAAACAAGGGAGAAAGGCAGGAAACTAACAACAGTAACACAACATGGTAAAGTCAAGCAAATACATATCAGTGATATCTATAAATGTAAATGGGCTCAATTCACCTGTCAAAAGAAGCAGGTTTACAGAATCGATCAAGAAACAGGACCACACAATATGCTCTATCCAAGAAACACATATGACTCAAAAACAAACTCATAGATTAAAAGTTAAAGGATGGAAAACAGTAGTCCATGCAACAGGAACCCAGAAAAAAGCTGGGGTAGCTATTCTGATTCCAGGCAACATGAACTTCAAACCTAAAAGGACTAAAAGAGATTTTAAAAAAGGCCACTACATACTTGCAAGTGGAAAACTATAAGAGGAAGAACTAAAATTTATAAATATATATGCACCAAATACAGGAGCACCCAATTATGTAAGACAGATACTAATGGGCATGAAAAACCAAGTACACAAGAACACAGTTGTAATAGGAGAACTTAACATCCCACTGTCACAAACAAATAGATCAACCAAGCAAAAAGCCAGCCAAGAAATAACAAAATTGAATCACACCTGTGAAAGAATGGACTTAGTGGATGTTTATAGAGTGCTCCACCCAACCACATCAGAATATACATTCTTCTCAGCTGCACATGGGACATTCTTTAAACTAGGCCATGTATTAACTCATAAAGCATTCTTAAGTAAATGCAAAGGGAGTGAAATTATCCCATGCATAATATCTGATCATAGTGCACTAAAATTGGAAATCAATGGCAAAAAAACAGCAAAACCTGCATAAATACATGAAAATTAAATAACAACCTGCTGAACAACCAGTGGGTTACATATGAAATTAAAGAAGAAATAAAACAATACCTACAATATAATGAAAATGCAGACACAACATACTGTAACCTATGGGATGCAATAAAAGCAGTCCTAAGAGGAAAATATATAGCAATGAATAGTCACATCAAGAAAAAGGAATGATCACAAATAAATAATATAATGCTACATCTGAAGCTCCTAGAAAAGGAAGAGCAAGTCAAACCCAAAGCTTATAGAAGAGAGGAAATTGTTAAGATTAGAGCAGAAATTAATGCAATTGAAACAAAAAATACAAAGAATTAATGAATCAAAAAGCTGGTTTTTTGAGAGGATAACCAAAATTGATAAACCACTAACCAACCTTATCAAGAAAAAAAGCAATAAGGACTGAAAAAAAGGGAAATTACTACAGATTCCATGGAAATTCAAAAGATCATGAACACCTACTTTGAAAATCTCCACTCACATAGGGTGTAAAACAGAGGAAATGTACAGATTTCTAGAAACATATGAGCTACCAAAGCTCAATCAAGAAGATATAACAATTTTGAATAACCCAATATCAGCTACTGAAATTGAAAATGTTATTAAAAACTTACCAACAAAGAAAAGCCCAGGTCCTGAGGGATTCACAGTTGAATTCTATAAGAAATTTAGAGAAGATTTAATGGCAACACTCCTTAACCTCTTCAATGAAATTGAAAGAAAAGCAGTCCTTCCTAAGTCATTCTTGGAGGCAAGTATTACCCTGATACCAAAACCAGAAAAAGACCCAACCAAAAAGGAGAACTGTAGACCAATCTCACTAATGAACATTGATGCAAAGATTCTCAATTAGATACTGGCAAATAGAGTGCAGCAAATCATCAAGAAGATTATACACCATGACCAATTGGGACTTATTCCAAGAATGCAGGGATGGTTTAACATGCATAAATCACTAAATGTAATACACCACATCAACAGAGCCAAAAATAAAAATCACATGATCATCTCAATAGACACAGAAAAAGATTTGATAAAGTCTAATACCCGTTCATGATAAAAACCCTACAGAAACTTAGAATAGACAGTATGCACCTCTATCTCATAAAGGCCATTTATGACAACCAAACAGCCAACATTATACTAAATTTACAAAAACTGAAAGCCCTCACTCTAAAATCAGGAAAAAGACAAGGATGTCCCCTATCATCACTCCTATTCAATATAGTTCTAGAAATATAAGCCAGACAAGAGGGAGAAATAAAAGGAATAAAAATAGGAAAAGAATAAGTTAAATTGTCATTATTTGCAGATGACATGATCCTCTACAGATAAGACCCCAACAACTCCATTAAAAGACTACTATAGGTAATAAACACATTCAGCAGTGTAGCTGGATACAAAGTCAGCACTCAAAAATCAATAGCATTCTTGTACACAAACAAAAAACTCACTGAGAGAGAAATTATGGAAATATAACCTTTCAAATTAGCATCTAAAAAAATGAAATGCTTAGGAACCAGCCTAACCAAGAATGTAAAAAATCTGTATGATGAAAATGATACAACCCTAAAGAAGGAGATTGAAGAGGATATTAGAAAATGGAAGAATATCCTCTGCTCTTGTTAAGAAGAACCAACATTGCTAAAATGGACATACTCCCAAAACTGTTATACAGATTCAGTGCAATCCCAATGAAAATATCATCAACATATCTTACAGATCTATAAAAAATATTCCTAAAATTCATTTGGAAACAGAAGAAACCTATAATAGCAAGGGCGATTCTGGGCAACAAAGATCAGACAGGAGGCATCTCAAGCCCTTATTTGAAACTATACTACAAAGCCACAGTCATTAAATCAGCATGGTATTGGCAAAGAAATAAACCTGAGGATCAATGGAACAGATTAGAAGATGCAAACACTAATACAAAGACACTCAGCCACCTTATATTTGACAAAGGGGCTAAACACATTCACTTGAAAAAACATAGCTTCTTTAATAAATGGTGTTGGAAAAATTGGCTTTCCACATGCCGAAAGCTGAAAGTATACCCATGCCTATCACTATACCCTAAATTAAAGTAAAAAATGTATCAAGTATCTAAATCTTAAAACAGAAACACTAAATCTACTGGAAGAGAAAGTAGGTAAAAATCTTGGAGACATAGAGGTAGTGACAGAATTCATGAATAGAACTCAAACTGCACAGGAAATACTTCAAAGACTCAACAACTGGCATCTCATATTACTAAAATTACTCAAATTACTAAAAGGATTTTGCATTTCAAAAGAAATCACCAACAAAGTGAAAAGAAAATCCACAGAATGGGAAAGAATTTTAGCAACAACCCCTCAGACAAAGGACTTATATACAAAATATATAAAGAACTGAAAAGCACTAAGCCTCACAAATTCAAGGACCCTCTCCCAAAATGGGCATGGAAGATGAACACACAGTTCTCAGATGAAGATACAGAAATGTCAAATAAATACATGAAGAAATGCTCACCATCACTGATCATTCAAGAAATGCAAATTAAAACAGCATTGAGATTTCATCTCACGAGCATCACAGCCTGACTCTTTGGGACTGGGAACCTCTCAGACCCGCAGAGTCGCCTGGGCTGTTTGGATTGGAAACTTTGCTGAGACCGGCACCTCGGCCCGACTGTTTGGGACTGGTAGGCCCACCCTTCATCTGCAGGGAACTTCCCGGAGACCGGCATCTTGGCCAGGTCTGTTTGGGCCTGTAGCCCTGCCCTTCACCTGCAGGAAATCTCCCAGAGACCAGCATCATGACCTGACTCTTTGGGACTGGGAACCTCCCGGACCTGCAGAGTGGCCTGCGCTGTTTGGATTGGGAACTTTGCGGAGACTGGCATCTCGGCCAGGTCTGTTTGGGACCGGGAACTTTGCAGAAACCAGCATTTTGGCCTGACTCTTTGGGACCTGTAGGCCCACCCTTCACCCACAGTGAACCTCCTGGAGACCTGCCTGGGACAAAGTATGGTGGCCTGCACTGCCTGAGATTCCACAGGCTCCGGGCTGACCACGCCCAGCATCCACCTTACAACTTAGGGAGCCAGGAGCCCACAGAGGGGAGTTAGGACCCTGTGAGCAAGCCAAGAGCCTGTGGGGGAGCCACTGCCCCTCCAGGAACTGAGGGTGTAACAGGTAATTCGC
>PVJX010029864.1:0-22534 GCA_004027295.1 Dolichotis patagonum | reverse complement strand
TGGTGGCTTTGAATCCCAACACGGATTCTGCTCCAGGGTGAGCCCTGGTCCCCAGGGTCCCTCCTCATGAGCTGAAACACATGCTCAGACCCGCGGCCCCTAGTGGCTCTGCTCTGCTACTAGATCCTGTCTGGATGCCACACTTGGCTTGACAGGTGTGACCAGGTCTCCAGGTGGGGCCCTCATAGCCTTATAGGCCCACCTGACTCGGGCTCACCCAGGATGGATGCGCCATGTGTGCTGACACTGTTCAGAGGACCTAAAAAACCAGAACTGGAAGAATAATGACCGACAGTACAGGAAAGAGATGGTGTGGGAGGCAGACACCGCCCAGCTGTTGGAGCTGGAGGAGAGCGAGATAAGGCTTGAACCTTTCCCCCAAGTCGCCGTCTCTCCTTAATTTTGTTTTAGAAGGTTTTGAGAAACTGGTGCTCTCCAATCGCACTTTTGGAAGCATGGGTTTATACTACTGAAGACACACGGTGACATTTGTCTCTCTCTGTCCTCTGCACACATAAGGCTGTTACTGAAAGCCAGTCCCCTGCCTTCCTCCCCTGGACTTCCCTGCTCTTCCCACCAGGCTTCTTCTAGGACAATCCTCGTGGATCTTCTCGGGAAACTGCTCATGACTCCTGTAGAGGTTCGTCCTGTGGGAGAGGCTCCCCTCTCCAGGGGACCTGGCACTTGCGCCTTCCCACCATGTGCCCTCCATCCAGCCTGGCCAAGTCCGAGGAGAGCATGGTGAGGCCTCAGGGCTGGGCGAAGCTGCCAGGCTTCTTGATGTGGCCACTGTCTCTCAGCGTCCCTCCACCCTGTGACAGTGGTCAGCGCAGGCCACGGCTACACACGGACCCACACAGACTGGCTCATCCTTCCCCCCGGCGTGCACCAGACTGCGGGACTGAGCACACTGTAAGACACCGGTGATGTTTAGAAAAGATACATTTTTTTCTTCAGATGAAAAAGATAGCATTAATTGATCTTGGACTCCTAAGTTTTTGTATTCAGAAGTCCTGGAATTGGGACAAAGGTGTCAGTGAGGCAGAGTCACAGAGCCGCTCTTCCTCCTAATGCTTTCGTCTCGTCTACTCACCCACCAGGGTACCTCTGCTCATCCGTGTCTGGATAAGCAGGTGCTTTGGAAACGACGCCCTCACTGTTAATTTATCATCTGAAGGAGCCTCGTGTCAGAACTGCAGACCATGTGTGTGTTAGGGGTGCACTGACCTGTGCAGTGTCCACACGCAGACTGCGTGTCACTGTCCCTCGGAGGGGCCAGGTGCAGTCTCAGTCCCTGGACAGGTGTTAGGGAGCAGGCCTGGGTGTCCCTGGGTGATCCTCGGGGTACGCACCCCCTTTCCTTCCTCTCTCCTCACAGCGCGGCGAGGGTACCCATGTCCGTGTGGACAGTCGCCGTGGCTCCCGGGCCCCACCTTGTCCTTCAAAGCCGCTCACGCCCTCCTGGCCTCCTCTGCTCCTATCCCTTCCCTCATTCCTGCCTGCAGATACCATCAATAGGGAACAGGTTTCCAGCAATGCACTCTGGAGGGACAAAGGCAGAGGAGGAGCCCTCACACTCCCGTTTCTTGCTGCTCTGGCCTAGACAAGGGGCGGGCTTCCTTTGGACATTCTTAGTCTACCCACTGGGGACCTGGGACAGCATGGTCACCGGGCAGAGCCACCACCAGGCAGAGCCTCGACAGTGCTGCTCTGCAGAGGAGGGGCGGAGCACGGAGGGCTGAAGGTGCCCAGGGGGAGGCCGCTGGTTCCTGCTCCTGGGCCCTCTGACCCTGCTGTGGCCTTGCGGGCTGGAAGGCAGCAGGTTGAACACCCTGCAGCCAGGCAGTCTTTGGAGCACGGCGTGGGGTGCTTGTAGGACCCCACACATTTACATCCAAGACTTGCCACATCCAGCAAATAACGGAAGGAGGATGGACACGGTCTAGGTGTCTATTCACCCCCAGGTCACAGAGGCTGCACGGTCCTGCCCCTCGTGGTGGGTCCGACCTCTGAACCTCTGAGACACAGCACCAGTCGGTCATCTTTACTTTCCCAAGCCAAGCTTGTCCCTTCTTCACGTGTCCTGTAATTTGTCCACTGAGAACTGATCATCTTAGAGAGTGGTTAAGAAGATTTTTGATCCTCCATTTTCCCTTTTTATTTTTATTTTTTTACTGTTTGTATTATTATTATTATTATTATTATTATTATTATTTTGATACCAGGGATTGAACTCATGACCTTGCGCTTGCCAGGCAGGTGCTTACAGCACTGAGATAAATTGCCTGTTGGGTCCTACTGTTGGTACTTTTTAAAGCAGCTTGGTTGGCAACATTCCTGGTTGTTGGTCTCTGCAAGCAATTCTTTTATTCTTGTCTTTATTTTCACACTGGCTTCCCAGGGTCTCCTGTCCGCATGGGTTCATGGCGAGCTGAGTGAGTGGACACCAGACTCCAGGGTTTGGCCATTGCTGAGGGTCTGTGTGCGTCTGGTGGCTCATAAACTCCAGGGTGTCCCCCGGTCCCCTTTGTTATGTGAAGATCTATGTTACCCAAGGATGTGTGGCTGGCTTGGACCTTGTGCTCTCTTCCCGGCATGCTTGAGACATCCCTGAGAGCCCAGGATGTGTGGGGTGCTTGTCAAGGCCGACAGCACCTCAGTCTCTGTGCCCCCCTATTAAGTCTTTCTGCTCTAGTTTGCCCTGCCCACGATGCTGACCACAGCCCGAGCTGCTGGCCATTCCGAGGTTTCGCTGCCCTCGGCTGGGGCTGTAGGGAGGTTTGTGCTCTGCTCCGGGTCAGCTGAGCCCCACCTCGGTGGTGAGGCCTCTGATTGTTGGCTCGTGGGGTGAGCAGGAACATGGACTCGTCCTGGGCAGGAGCCCCAAAGCTGAAACTTCTCATGAAGCAGTTTCCAGTTTGTCATATGACTAGCTGATTCCTAGAGCATCATTGTGATTGTTTTGGGGGAAAACAAACTTCCTGGGTGAATTCTCACGTGTTCTACTATACCACGATCCATGCATCTTGGTTAGACTGGAGGCACATGGAAAAGGCAATGGGGTTCTGTCTCATTAGGGGAACTGCGGTTTGACACCCCCAAACTGCACTCACCAAAATGCAAAATTCTCTTCTGTCTCAAGTCTTCACCTCTTGACCTTGTCAATTCCTTCTGGTCACTGTTGCTCAGCTATCTGGCAGCAGATTTTGTTGACTTTTATTTTTTATTTTGTTGTATAACTTATGTGTCATTTTCCAGCTTCACTGAATAGGATCGACAAACATTACACAGGTTTGGGCTGCACAGTGTGGAGCTGTGACATAGGTGTCACAGCTATGAAGTGATTGTGAAGTGATTGCCACGGACATCTCTATCTCCTTGGGCAGTTACTGTGCGTGCATGTGTGCGTGCATGGGTGTGTGCACACGTGTGTGTGCATGGGTGTGTGTATATGCAAGTTGTGCATGGAAGCATTAGTTTCAAGGCCAGTAGTGCTCCAGGGTGCATATTAATAATATGAGCTCACGCTCTAATTGGCTTTCAGTTTTCCTTAACATTCATGCTTTTTGCTCTCCTCTTTCCATGTGTTAGTAGCCTGGAAGGATAACATGCTTTTACCATTCCGGCGTCCATGGGAGTCTTCTGACGCCTGCTCGCTCCATTCTTTCCCGTGGCGTCCAGAGTGCGTTCCTGAGTCTCAGACACTGGTGGGCGGGCCCAGAGTGGGGACGGGGCCCCGCGGCGCCCTGCCTGCCTCTTTCCCTCCTTTGGGCAGCTTTGGCAGTGACCCTCCTGGAGATCTTGCTGACGTCGAGATTCGCTGCTCTCCTTTCCTGAGGGTCCCACGGGCCTTCGGAAGCCAACGCAGCTCTATTGTAAGTGGTGAGTGTGTTAGAAATGATGGAAATGAGGATTTTTATTACAAATTTACTTGATCTCATAGAAACTTTTTTCTTGATACTTGCTTCAAGAGCTATGTGTTTAACCTGCTCAGACAAAATAAAATCACCTTGATATTTAGCTGAGAAGAATTCATAGTTTTTTTTTTCAGAGCAACATTGGTAAAATGGAGAGAAACAGACAAAATCAAAATGGGGGACAGAAGCAGCAGGAGCAGTGGCTCGGCAGAGCCTGGTGACAGAGGTGCTGGTGGGGCCAGCAGGGAACAGAAGGGTGAGGGCAGAGGACGCGGGGCAGAAGCGACTGGGGACGAATGCTGACCTCACTGTTGCCCGTGCCGCCGTCTGCTGCTGTCTGTAATACCCCGGCCACCGTTCTGGAGGGCGTGTGTCTGACCTGCTACAGGCACAGTGCCCCAGGTGGCACCAGGTGGCCTCGGGCGTGGTGGGGGGGAGCCGGGACACGTGGCCTGTGTAGGAGCCACTGCAGAGGATCCGTGCTTCCACACTCGACGCCTGGGTGCACCCTCTCCTCATCGATGGGTCGCAGCAGCAGCAAGTCCCCTGGTCAGTGGGTGTTGGTCACCCGGCATCCAGCACTGAACCCGAGAAGGTTGCACCTGCAGTAAGGCGGGGTTTGCGCTGGGCAAAGCCGGGCAGGTTCGAGTCCAAGACCAGCAGCCCGGGCCCGGGCGAGGTCAGGTGTTATGTGGGGTCCCACAGCAGCTGGTGGCCAGCAGGCACGGAGCATGGGGGCCTGGCTCCCACCGTCCCTCTGAGGGTGCCCGCGGCCTCCACCAGGCCACCTCTGTTAGGTCCCCAGCACTGCCCCCCACCCTGGACAAGCCCCCATGGGGACCTTCAGGGACACACCCCACCCCAGCCAGGGCGTGTGCAGTCACTGAGCTTTAATTCTCACGGCAAACTGTTTTCCAGGGAAAAGTTAGGCAGCTCCAAGAAGCTCAGCGCTGCAAGTGACCACTGAGAGTGACCACTGCACTACACTTATCCATAAAATGTTACCTTGCTTGACACATGTGTGGATTTTGCCGGGCAGTAATTCTGATTCGACTTCCTTTCTTTTCATGTGAATGTGTTATCCAGTTTGAATTCCTCTTTTGTGGCCAGTCTTTCCTTAGCGGGAGCTAGGGTTTCTGTGGCACTGTTTGTTTTTCGTCTCTCTGTATGAAATGCACCAGCCATCTCTGCTTCTCATCTTCGTGGAAGGCTGCTTTTCTTGGTTTATTTTTCTATTATAATATCTTGCTTTGGAATTCTTCCACTGTATTTATAACTAGAAAACTGTCCCACAGAAGTCTGAATCAAGATCTTTTTCTTAGCCTAGACTTTTTCTATTATTATTATTATTATTATTATTATTATTTAAGCTATATCACTGAGTATATAAAGACATACAATATCAAAAAATACCTATTTTCCAGAGTCTGGGAAATTTTGAAATGAGCACGAGTTGAGTAATCTGTTCCTTCCCCTGGGGTTCTGGGCCTGTGCCCCTACTCCCCAGCCTTCTGTCCTCTGGGATGTGCCGCTGTCTGGCCTGAGCTGTCACCTTACCTGTCACCCTTTTGCTTCCACTGTTGTCAAGCACAGCCAATACCCCTGGTTATTAGCTTTCCCCCCCAACGTTCTTGTCTCTTTATTCTTTCATGTTTACTTTAGGTTAACTAAAGTGAAATGTAAAACTAAAATTCTGAGTTTAAGCAGTTTGCTACACAAAATAACTACAGAAATACTGAAATCTCCATAATGTCTATCAATCTCCATTGACCCACCGCCCTGCTTTCCCCACATTTCAAATTTTCATCTTTTAGGTTCATACAGAGTTATTTCTAGAGTTTATTGTTTTTCCTCCTTTGTGAATGGAACTTCTTATTATTGTCTGATTAGGTTTGATGGCACTGCTGACACAGAAAACATTGTTTCGGGGAATAAAATTCAAAGTCTAAGCAGCTGTGATGCAGCAGACTGCAGGGCCCTCTGCGCGGCCCCTCCCAGCACAGGGCCTGGAGGGAGCTGAGGTCTTTGGCCGCCCCAGCGAGGTCCCATCTCCCTCGCTCGCCAGAGTGCAAAAGGGAAGTTTTCCGCTGGCCGTAAATCGGCCCCTAAGCCACGGTGGTCCTGCGTTTCTCAGCCTTACTAATCCTGTCTTCTTGTTTAGAGGCTTCCTGCTTTGGTCACTTGAGCCCTCTAAGCGCCCTCTGTCATCTTCCAGGTTTCCTGCCTCCCCATCTTTGTCCACACAGCCGTCTTCTTGGCTGCTCTAAATCCAGGCTGTTCCTCAGGGCTTAGCTGGGCCGCAGCGCTGTCAGAGGGGGCTTTGCTCCTCCTGGGTCAGCTGGGGGCTTGGGTCCTGGGCAGGAAGACGTAAGGAATCTGAGAGAATCGGGCTCAGGAAGAGGCTCCGTGGCGGAGAGCAGGAGCATGAAACGGAACCTCTCTCTGGGCTGTTCAAAAAATCAACTCAGGGAGCCTAGAGGAGCTATTAGTACACGTGAAACAAGTTCACATACGTACCGAACATTTTTGAAATGATGGATATGCCGTTTGAGGCTGTTATTCTGTTTTTTCTGTAAGAATCTTTTTGGTTTATGTCTTATACTGAGTCACTACTTTGAAGATTAAAAACACACAGTGTCATAACTATTGATATTCTCATTATTTGGTTATGAAACTTGCTTTATTTTTTCATAAAATAAATAGGAAAAAATCAACTCAGAATAGATCAAAGATGTAAATGTAGGACCTAAACCTATGAAACCGCTAGAAGGAAGCGCGAGGCGGACGCTTCAGGGCACCAAGGCGGGAATGGAAAGGGGTCTTGGATGAGGCCCCAAAGCACAGAAAGCAGAAGGGGGAATGCAGGAGTGGGACTGCATCGAGCCACAGAGCTTCAGCTCAGCTGGGAAACAATCAACAGAGGCCGCGCAGCCAGTGGGATGGGAAATTGTGTGTAAGACGCACAGATAGGAAGGGCTTGACACCCCAAATACACCACTAGCTCTGAGAACTCAGTAGCCAAGCCTGAATCACCCTGCAGCGTGGGCCGAAGTTCTGAACAGATGTCTCTCAAAAGAAGACAGGCGTAGCCAAGAGTGCAGGAACACTGGGCAACACCAGCGACCAGCGGGGAGAGGGCAATCAAAGCCATGAGGAGGTTCACAGTAGGGAGGGTGCTGTGGAGGAGATGGAGGTGCGGGGGCTGCCTCCCACCAAGGTTCTGACTCAAAAACCACCCCTTGTGGTATTTTATTCTAGCAGCTCTGCTCGACTAAGACACAGCTTCCCAAACATTCATTTTATTCAGCTCTTAAGAGATTTTTCTTCCTTCACTTTTATTTATATTCCTAGTTCTCAGCTTCTAGAGATTCTGCTCACAAATCATTTTCTTCCTTTTGAGCCTGAAGTTTGAGGAAGCAGGATTCTTTCCCAGAGGACAGATCTTTCCTGCCCTCTCCCAGAGTTTGTGATGAATGAGAATAAGCTGGGAGAAAAGTTTATAACTTTTTGTTTCAATTGCAAATACAGTCATTGGTGCACAGACAGAAATTTTGTATATTCATTTGAGGATTTTCGTCCATTCATTCTTTCATGCATTCATTCCTAAGTTTTCTTTTCTTTTCTTTGCTTTTCTTTCTTTTCTTTTTTCTTTTCTTTTCTTTTCTTTTCTTTTCTTCTTTTCAGTATGAGGGATTGAACTCATGACCTCGCACTTACCAGTCAAGGGCCTGGGCCACTGACTGAGCTAAATCTCCAGCCCCTTGAGTTTAAATTTTCATCGTGTCCTCTGTTTGTGATGTGGGTCTTGAGTGGAAGGGTTGGTCTGCCTTCATTGGGGCTGTGTTGGGTGGAGCAGGTGGGGGTGTGCAGAGCAGCAGGTCCAGGACAGGCAGGGCCATGCCGGGGGCAATGCAGGGCACCATGATGGCAGATGGCAGGTGCATCAACTTACCCTGAGACCTGGAGCCATGCACGGTCTGGAGGAGGCAGCACCCTTCAAGTCCCGAGGGTCACAGGAGCTGTCGGGTGCAGACCTAGAGGCGGGACCCGGAAGGAGGGCAGCATGTGGGGCGCAGAGGGCATGATGCATCTGGGGCGGCACACATTTGTGTTCTTGTTTACCTAACTTAGAGAGAACCTAGCAGGTGCCAGGCTCCATTCGAGAGTTTCACACTTCAGTTCATCCAAGGTCTTCCACGTGTGTGTAGACGGCGTTTGGCAAACCAGCAGCCTGGAGGGTCTGCAGGCAGGAACGCAGCCTGTTGCAAGTCTGATCGTCATTATGTGCTGTCTGCAGCTGCTTTGATGTCACAAAGGCAAAGGCAAGAATCACAACAGAGCACTTACAACTCCTAAAGGCTCCAGCACTGTGGTCTGGCCCTCCTCTAAAAGCTTGCCTGCTGCGCCTGTGGGCCTCAGCCTGTGCAGGGGCGCGTAGGCTGCAGGGACCAGGGCCCGCGCTGCGGAGGGAGTCGGTTTAAGGAAGGAGACTAAGGTACCAGGATACGGCAGTGTCAGCTGCTGAGGCTGCAGCCGAGGACTCACCGGGCCAGCAGAGCTGGCCAAAAGCTGGCTCTGTCCTCCGAGGCATGGCAGCCCCCGTTCCACCCACCTGCACACCTCTGTAAAGCTCTCCTCTTAGGTCCCCTCCATCCTAAGGAAGAAAGGCTCATCATAGAAAGTCAACGCACAATCCACAAATGCAAAGGAGTAAACAGCTGGAGGACTAAAGACATAAAAAATGCAAGCAAATAACATCTGTTAGATTTTATTCTTCAAAAGTAACCTGCACAGAAGGCAGAAATCACCTTTCTGAGAAAATGTATGATTTAAATGAAGCCCGGAAATAGCACCAGAGGAGATCAATATATTGTTTCTCTTTTCATCTTTCCAGACAGAATAAATTGGGGGGGGGGCAAGAGAGCATGTGACAATGCTCGAGAGAAGAGGGACCAGGAATGGGGCCCAGATGGTTCACCTGTCCCCATGTCTACTCCTCCCAAGAGCTCCCTGCACACCCTAGAGGGTGCAGACTGTGGTCTCCAAGCTCATTTGGCATCTCCTACCTGTTGTGGAAGGACTAAGATTTTAAAAAGATATTAAAGTTTCCATCTTGGAAAATAAACAACTCAGAATACTAACTTAGCAGAGGGGAAAGACAGTGGGGAAGGAGGAGGATGGCAAATCCTCCTGGGATGTGACTGGGTCCCTGGCTCCCGGCTCTCACAGGTCTCCAGCCGAATGTGTCCACAAAGCTGACCTATCCAGCCATCTGATAGCCTTTTCCTTTGTCTTGCTACGTGCTTCTTGCAAGTCCCAAGACAACCCCATTTGGTGTGTCCCACAGGCGGCAGCCCAGCAGGCTCTTCATGGCTCTCAGCAGAAAGGCGGGGCCTAAGGTGAGTCCTGAGCCTTACACCAGCCTTTCCCTCCTTGCCTGGACCGTCAGAGAAGCCCACTTTCCCCGAGGTCCAGAAGCATCGCGTCCTCATGGTGTGCTGGGTCTCCGGGTGGAAGGGTGTGCTTGGTCCTGTGGCTGGTGGGGGCAGTGGCTGTAGCTGCTGTCACTGGCTGGGCAGGCTACACGGATGCTCACAGGTGTCTTCACGGCCATATGTGGCATTGCTGCTCCTGAAATGTTCTGTGCTGGTGAGGAGGAGAGGACAGCGGCTGCAGGGTGACAAGAGGGGCTCTCAAAGCTCTGCCACCCTCTCTGACGTGTCACTGCACGCACATAGAGTGATTCCTACGTGAGAACCATCAGGTCTGAGAAGATGCTGGGCTTTGACAGGGACAAGCATCAGCTGCCCAGAGGGCAGAGAGTGCAAGGGTGCCTCCCCGTCCACTTGAGCCGAACAACTTCCAGGGCCCAGCTGGCCCCACAGGTTTGATCTTCTCCTACGTCTGCCCCGTGCAGTTTCCCAGGGACAGGTAGAACTCATGCCAGGAATATCCACATGTTTCGAGTGAAATTGCCCTGGCAGTGCTGGCTGGAGTTAGAACCATTTCCCCTCTGCTATGGGGAGGGAATTGAACAGTTCTACAGATTATGTAAGCCAGCATTATCAGAATGCCAGCGTACAGTCCTGTCCTGAAGAATAGCAAAATGCAGTTATTCACGAGGATGAGATCAATGATTGCTCTGTGCATAAGAAAACTTAAAAACAATGGGACCATGTCAGGCCTTTTGGTTTAGATGATAAAGCTTTTGCCGTTGTCTCTGCTGGATGTGTGTACTGAACTTTACACTTCGTAGCTATCCCTTCTATCGGTCTATGTGCGGGAACCCAAGGACGCTTACGTAAACCTGAAAGATGTGTAACCAGTGAAGTATTACAGTGAAATCTTGGTTTCCAAGCATAATTCATTCTGGACATAGATTTTCAATCTAAAGCACTCGTGTATCAGTATTTCTCCATAAGAAGCAATGGAAACAGATGATTCATTCCACGACCCAAAAATATTCATATAAAATAATTGCAATACTGTAATGTAGTAAAAAATAATAAAGACAATAGAAAATTAAAAAATAAGCAAATTAACCTGCATTACCTTTGAAAACCTTTGTGGCTGATGTGCAGAAGACAAGAGAGCAGGGTCACCGTGGAGCACAAATTTCACCGTCACTAACGGCATCGCTGGCTGCTGTCTACTGGCTCCATGAAATCTCTTTCTTTTTGTGCAACTTTAACAAGGAACCAAGGCAATGACACTTGTCTTTGCCTCCTGTTCAGGATTTTGTGGAAATGTGACATTGTACTGTGGTTTAACAGATTTATTACTTGCACTGCTACAGCCTTATTCAAGTAATGCTTTTCTACAAAATTGTTCATTGTTTCTCACATTTTACACGTGTCCCTAATCTCATTTGAGGGAAAGGATTTCTCCTACTTTCTTCCTACATCTCTGCAGACAGAATCTCCTCCTGTTGGGGATGGTAATCCTGAAGTGAGGAAGGAAGAGAGAGAAAAAGAGGGAGAGGAAGATGGAGAGGGAGAAAGGGAGGGGGAGAGGGAGAGGAACCATTGTCTCAGTTGTGATCTTGTGACCCTTGGCATCACTTACTACTCATATTGCAAGACATCATTTGTTTATCAAGTTAAAGTTTATCAGAAATGTTTGCTCACCTTGCAGGACACATGCAGAACAAACTATTCATAATCAAAATTCTACCACAATTTTAACAATAGATCACAAAGTAGGGACACTGAATTTGGCTCTTGACTACTCATGAATTTTTCCATTTATCTTAATTTTGGTGAAAAACACTATCAAACTTCAGCTTTTCATGAACATGACAAATGGAATTTTTCTGTAACTGGACCCTATTTGAAGCTATTGTTCTGCCATGGTGACATAGTGCCATCCATGTGAGGCCCTCTCCTCTGCTGCCCTCCAGACTGTCAGATGGCTGGGAGATTCTGGAAAGGACACCATGAGAAGAGGGAGACAGCAGATCCTGGGCTCACTGGTCCACAGGAATCCCGAGATGTTCTTTGTCCACTCTGGTGTTAGGATTTTGGTTTTAGGTGATGCATGTGGTTGCCTGGCCATGGGATGTGGCTGAGATCTCTGAGGCAGCCCCGTTGCCTGGATAGACATGAAGTGTTGCCAAGAACTTTTTAAAATGCAAGGGTCAGGGCCTCCTCACCAACTTCCCAAATTAGGAGCTCAGAGAAAAACACAGAAAACTGCAAACCTGGCAGCTCCACATTACAGAGGCTCTGCCCGTGGAGGTGTGGGCACCCACTACCATACCGCCTTCCTTCAAAACTGGGATGGGTGGAGGTCATAAGACCAATTCTAGCTCTTCTTCATATTGGTCAGCTTTCTGCTTCTATAACAAATGTCTGGAATAAGTAGCCGAAAAAGAAGAAAAATTTATTTTGTCTCATAGTTTTGGAAATTCCAGGTCACAAAAGCCCCCTGGCTTCTGGATGTGTGGCAAGGCAGCTCATCATGGTGGGTAACAAGAGTGGAGAAAAGCTGTTCACCTCATGCATGGCTGCCAGAGACAGGAGAGGGTGGGCACCCGCTTTGGCCTTACTTCCTCCCATAAGACACACCCCAGTGACCTCACTTCCTCCCATAAGTCATGCCCCCTGTGACCTCACTTCCTCCCACCAAGCCCCACCTCCTAAGGGCTCCACCAACTCCCAGAAGCATTACAGGTTAGGGACCAAGGCTTTAGCACGTGGCTGCTGGGGACCTTGCAGATCCAAGCTACAGCATACTTCTGACATTTAAGAGTCATTGTTTCCAGCAGTCCTTGTTTTATGGGAAAGCTGAGCAGATGGTACTGAGGTTCTCATCATCCCATTGGTATCTCAGCTTGGGGGTCCATTTGTGAGAATTGGTAAACGTGTTGATGTGTCATCCTTATCTCAAGTCTAATTCACATCAGTGCTTGCTCTTTCTGCTGCGCAGTTCCCTGAGTGTTGGAAACGTGTACTGCCACACACCAGCCCTGCGGAGCATGAAGATACAGCAGAGCTCAGTGACCACAAAGTTTCCCCAGGAAAATCAGCACAGCCCTTGGTCACCACTGAGATATGAAGTGGAGTTCAGGACATATGGTTGTTTATCAGTTTAAAATAGTTCACTGCCTGAGAAGACAGTGTGAAAACACACTGAATTGTAAAAGTTCAATTTATCAATTAAAGTAGACTGGAAGCAAACAACATTATAGCTGATTTTTTTAAACAAAAATCAAAACAAATAATAGTGTAGGATTCTGTGATACCAGCGCTCTGGGAGGCAGAAGGATCGCAAACTCAAGTCCAGTCTGGGTAGTTTAGTGACTTAGCGAAACCCTGTCTCAAAAACACAAGTAAATAAAATGAGCGGAAGCATTGAAGGGGCTGGGCAGGAAGGTCATGGTAACCGACTCAATGCCCTGTGGCTGGGAACAAAGCAAGGCAAAACGAAAACCCTAACTTGCCAATTTTTAGCCTTTAGAGTTTTGAAAACACGCATTTCACATATTAATTATGAAACATCCCTTACGAGGGTCCCCACGTCCAACAATGTGGCCTCAACACAGCAGGTCCCTGGCAGCTCCTGTGGCGTCTGCGTCAGCATCAGTGTCAGTGGCAGCATCAGCGTGCCCTGTGGGACACAGCTTGTGGCCCCCACCTCAGGGCTGCGAGTGTCCCCTGGCCCCGATGCCCTATTGCTGAGGGCCTTGGATGACTCCTAGACTGATCAAGCGGATTTGCATTTTCTGGCCACTGAAATTATTTTGGGGCGAAGCGTGGGACCGCGACGCCCTCTGCTGGTTAAGGTTTCAGAGACCATTCTAGTGATCTCTGCGGACTAGATCAAAGCACTCCATCCTGTCAAGATGATTTTAAGCCCTGGGCGCCTGTTATTGCGGGCACGTTCAGTTTCATTGCTTGGTCTTTGTACAGATTGCTGAGTGGGAGCTAAGTGGTTCATCTCAAGGATGGATAAGAGCAGACAGCGTGCTTGGGGGGAGGGAAGGACCCTTTCCTGCTTCCTCTGCACCCTGTTCCGTGGCGATCAGCAAAGCCATGCCTGCTGCTCACAGCCGAGTTGAGGGACGCAGTGAGGGGACAAAGGACCCACGAGCCAAGTGCTGCACTCAGCCTCTGAGCCCGGGTCTGGCATCCACAGATCACTATCCCAGTCACCCTGTCATCCGTGGGAAGGAGCCGAGGGCCTGCCTGTCTTCTGGTTTAAATGCTGAACCCCTTCCTCCTGCTTGCTTTTAGCAATCAGTGAAGATGCATGTCCAGTGGGACCTGCTCTCCCCCGGCTGCAAACAGCTCGTGCCGCCTCTTCCCTGGAGACCACGGAGAAGGGCCTCAGCTGACTCAGAGTAGGACCCCACCCCATGCTGTCTCAGCCCCCGTGCCTCGGGGAGCCACACCACATGCCAGGTTGCTCAGTTCCATTTCATTCCGGCCCTGGTCGGAGACATGGCCAGACCTTAGCAGTTCGGAGAACAGCAAGCTGCCCGCCTCCCTCTGCCAAGCCTCGGCTCCCTCTTGATCCCCTTTTAGCCACTTCCCAAACAAGATCCACACCCACAGGCGGCACCATGCCTGGCCAGGCTCCACCCCAAGCACCTGGGCATCCAAGTGGATCCCTTCTCTCGCCCTCCCTCCTCTCATCTGTCAGCACTGGGCTGCTGTCACCTTCTGTGGGGGCTGTGGCAGAGGGCCCGGGGATCTTGGGGTCTCCCAGCCTGCCCCTCCTCCAGCTTCCCTCCGAAGCAGCTGCAGGGTGGCGCCTTCAAACGTAAACCAGAGTCAGTGCTTTTCTACTGAGTTCCTCCAGTGGCCTTGGCTGTGCTCGACATGAATGCCCACTCCTTAGCCCCGGGCCCCACTGGCCCTCCCTGTCTGTCCCAGTCTTCAGTCCCCACCACACTGCCATTGCCATCCTGCTGATCCTCAGCCTTCCTGGGGCTGCCACCCCTCCTTCAGCGCTGCCTCTCCGCTCTTCCGTGCATCTCCCCACTCTTCCCTTCCCAGAGCTCCTCGGAGCCAGCTCACCCCGGACTGTGCTCTCTCAGGGCTCCCCGCCCCCAGTGGAAGGCCTGTCAAGGAAGGACCCCATCTCTCAGGTTCAGCCTGGCGCCCAGAGACCCTGGGAAGATGCTGGCTGAGAGCGAACACCGCCTGGAGGATGCTAAGGGAGGTACCCACTTTGCCACCCTGCGTCATTCAAGTTCCGTTACTGCGGTTCCTGGTGGCCGGCTCGACATCAGTCTCGTGTGCTTGGCTACAAAAGGTGCACAGCTGATGTGACCTCCCCACTCTCCCACCCGGTCTGGCTGCTTCGCTGTGAGTTGACAAAACTGCTTCCCTGATCGTCACGGGTTTCGCTGCCTCACGCTGCTGTCATGGACAATCTGCACCTTCTCCACGATCTGGTTTCCAGATGTCACCACGAAGGCACCTGCTGTCCCTGAAGTGTGAGGGCGGCGTGCGGGAGTGTACCTGCTAGACGCTTGGTGGATGGCTAAGCCTGGGGACAGCTTCCCATGTGCTTTAATCGAGGAAGCCACTGCAGGCCACCCAGTGTGGCACATCCTTGGACAACGCTAGGATGGCCAAACCCACACACTGTCACACACTGTGTCACACATTCACACACATTCACACACACTCACACGCACCCCTGTGTGTGAAACACCAGCCTGTGTTGGTGGACCGTACCGCGGCATTGGCCTTGTGCCCCGGGGCCGCCACCTTCTTGTGCTTTTTCCTGTCCACGTGTGCTTTCCTTCGGTCTGCGGCCGCCTGGCTGGGCCCCACCCTCCGCCACGCCTGCTGGGGCTCCTCCTCCTCCTCCGTGGGGGATCCACGCTGCCAAGAGAAGCCCTCCGGATGCAGATGCAGTGGAGGTAGTGTCCGTCCTCCCTCCCGGGCCCTGCCGCCCAGCAGCCCCGGGCTCCGTCATCCCTGTCCCCACCTGCAGCCCAGGCATGGCAGGAGGTGGGTGAACCCCAACAGGGTCGCAGAGTCCGTCCCTGCTCTGCAGGGCAGAAAGTGGGGTCGTGGCTGTGTGTCCCCACACGGTCCTCGTGTGTCCGCATAACTGCCGGGTCCTCGGGCCCGGGACCCTCATTTTCAGGAAGCAAACACTTGCCGTCGCGGGACCAGCCCAGCCTTAGGCCGATGCTGACCTCCAGATCCTGTCTGTGCTCCGTGCGGCCTGGCTGGCCGGGTTTCTTGCTCATTCTCCGCGACTGTACAGGACTGTTACACTGTGCAGCGGTCCCGCCAGGCCAGAGGCGGGCAGCGGCAGCGGGCACTGCGAGGACAGCGTGGGCTGACGGCTCGGGCTCTGGGCCCAGGGGTCCTGCGGGTCCCCGCTTTTACCAGCCAGGCTCCTGGAGCTGCTTCCGTGCACTCGCCTTGGGGCCACTAGAGGGAGGCAGAGGAAAGGGTTCGGACCAGCGCAGCAGGGAGGGAGCGACACAGGACCCAGGGCCTGCTCCGGGGTGCCCGAGCCGGTCCAACAGCGGCGTGCACGGTCAAGCCGCGGGGCTGAACTCGGAGCCTCAGGCCGGGGTCGGAGAGGCCGCCTGGGTGGGTGCGGGGCTCGGAGGGGCCGCCTGGGTCAGTGCGGGGCTCGGAGGGGCCACCTGGGGAGGCGCGGCCACAGCGCCCCCTGGCGACGGAGACGGCGGGAGACTGCACGGTAAATCCGGCTTCCTGCGCAGCGCTCTCTCAGCAGCTGGGGACCTGTGAGGGGCGCTGCTTTCCCGGTCTCCCCACGTCCCCTTCTGTAAGGTCGCGGAATAAACTTGGAGCGGAACCCTGGATTCCTACGCACCCTGAGTCTTGGATGAGCGGCAGGGGCCGGGCCCTGGCGGAATCTCCTCCCCATCCCCGGGACTGGGGGGCCCCAGTGCGTGCTTGGAAGGAAAGTTCTCAGCTCCCCCAAGGGGTGCAGCTCTCCTCCGCTCCTGCTCCCAGAGACACAGGGGGAGCCGTCGCACCTCAGTGACCCCGCTGCTCTGGATGGAGTGACACAGGGTGGCCCAGTGGTGCCTCCCTTCTGCTCCCCTTCTTGGTACCCACAAACCCGCCAAGGGGACCCAGTTCTGAGTGGGGCGGTGGAGTAGTGGCCCTGTCCTGGGCCGTCTGTGCGTGTTCCTTTCCTGCAGGAGGAGGCGTCGGTGGAAATGCGCACGGAGCTGCCCTGAAGGTTTCCTCTGGGCCCCCCAACCCTTCCGGAGGGCCTGTGCCCCATGCCCGCGCCTGGGTGTCACTGCCCATGGGCTGTGACCACCCCTCTGGGAGGAGTGACCCCTGCCAGCACTCTCAGCTTTCCCGGCCAGGCCGCCTTGAGGCCCTGCTCTGGGCCAGGGAGCAGCCTCAGTGCTAATGGGCACTCTGCCCTAGGGTCACCAGGGCTCTGGGTGTCCTGAGGGCTCTGCGCCCACAAAAGCTCTGCTTTTCCCCGGTGAAGCCTTGAAGGGGACACCCAAGGCTGCAGACTCTGAGGAGGCCAGGGTCCACCTCAACCCATGGATCAACTCGGTGCCTTCTCGCCTCACCCGGCTCTGGCAAAGACTTGCCTGGTTCGGCCTCAGTTGTGGGCCAAAGTCTTCTACAACAGAACTCGAAACTGGCAGTGGCAAGAGTACCAAGGACACGCCTTCCTGTCCCCCTTTCTGTAACCGTCTCTGTCCCCACCCCTGGGAGAGCGAGGCCAGGACGCGGCCGGCTGCCCCTCTGCCCGGGCATGGCAGAGCACTATGCCAGAGCCCACTGGGTCCCCATTTGACTGCTGGACAAAGAGGGGAGGAAGGTGACAGAGCCCGGTGACCACCAAGCCCAGGCCAGCACCTTCCCTTTAATTACAGAGCAACCAGTGTTTCATTTCTTCTCATTCCAAAATGAAATCCGCTCCTCTTCCATGAAATATGTACGTCCCATGAAATATGGATCAGCCACAGGCCTTGCAGGTGAGCAGCGAGCTGCGGTCTTTCCAACCTGACCCGAATTATTTGTGCTGGTTTTATGATGTGGGAGACGGATGTGCGTGCCCCAGAGGCCCCTTCTAAGACAGCTGTGATGTTCCCCTGCCTCTGACGGGTCTTGGCTTGGCCCGAAGGAGCCAGCCCATATCTGCGGAAGGAAGCGGCCTCAACTGCGACGGGAGCCTGTGCTGGGTCCGCACGCCTGTCCCCGCTGTGCTGTCCACCCCGGGGGAGGTCCCAGGACTGGGGTGGAAGGGTTGGTGTGGTGCTGCCTTCCTGACACCAGCAAGCTGGGCTTTGTTCAAAGCATGGGGAAGCCAGTGTGCATTCCGTGCAGAGGTGTCATGGGGAAGCATGGAAAGGTGGCTTCCAGTGAACAAAGAGACATGCAAAGAGGAGGCATGTGGTCGTTCACATGTGTGTGCAAAGAGGAGACAAGCGGTCTTTCACACGCTCATGAAATGTGGTTGAGGTCCGCACGGGGAGCTTATTTAAAACACGCTTCAATGCAATCAGGATTTTATTTTTATGGTCTCACAGAGGAAAAAGTCTCCTTCCCTGGAAGCTTTGTGGTTCATGAAAACCTAACTTGTATTCTGAAGAGCCCTCTTTCCCTCCTGCTTAATACACTGAAACTAAAATTGAAAGTGGAACAGAAGATTAAACACACGCTTGCTTTACTGAATCACACCAAAGTTTTGCGTCATTTCTGGGGTTACCGGGTGGGAGGAGCACCAGCGTATCCTTTTCATTGCGTTTAGTGAACTGATGAATTTTTATTGCTGAATGACAAGAAGAATGTATTTACGAAGAGGCGGCACACACACACTCACTGCAGATGACCTCACATGCTTCACAGGTGACTCTCTCCTCTTCATAACCCCTTGGCCTTCGTGCGCAGGAACGAGCCCCTCCTCCACAGGGCGGGTCAGGACAGGAGGTCTCCTCAGTCCTCAGGGTGACTGGCAGGAGTCTCCCGCCACCTTGGACCTTCGAGGGCACAGTGACCTGGACTCTCTTGGGGCATGGGAGGGCGGTGCCTGGGGCGACTGCCCCATTCTTGGCATCTCGAACACAGAACAGAGCAGAACACTGAGGTAGAGGCGGACCCAGAGGCTTAGTAGCCAGGGTCCTCTCCTCAAGGTGGAGCTGGCCAGCGAGGAAAGCTCATGCCTGGGACACCAGGTGTCAGAGCCTATGCGGCTTCCCCCACGGCTGCCCCTCGCCATTTGGGCCGGGTGCTCTTGGTGGTTTCTAGAACCTTCTTGGGCTCCGCAAGCCTGCAGTGCAGGTGTCCTCTTGACTTTGCCGGCTGTGGTCCAGTTGCAGACCTGGGTGCTTTTGGAGAGCCCGTGTCCACCTCTCCCTGGCCTCGGGCCTCCTCCCCGAGGAGGTGTTCCTCTCTCCTGCCACAGAGGCTGGCAGTGGCTCCCGGGCTCCACACACAGGTCTGCAGGTGTCCGTATGCGCTCGTTCTTTCCTCTGCAGCCGCATGAGGCCACCTTGGTACCTGACAAACCATAGTGCAGTGCAGTATTTCTGAGTGGAGGCTCTAACGTGGCAGGAAGCTCCACGCTCTGCCCACACAAGGATCTAGCAAGATGGCCTCGTATCTGCCGGTTGCTGGGAGAGTGGAGACCCCTAAAATGTATTTTCATTGCACTGATCTTAGAGATCGCTTGGCGCTGCTCATAGGCAGTCGGTGTTCAAAAAGTGTCTCTAGCGGTAGTTTGTGAACAGTAAGGTAGAGATGGCTTCCCCAGCTGCCAGGCTCTGCAAAGCCCCCACTGTTTTAAGTCAGTTCAGAATTTTATGTCAGTGCACAAAATATTTAGAGCCAATGAAGCCAAACCATAAAACCTAGATTGTTTTACTGAGTCTCATAATTAATGGACACTTACATGTTGGTGAAATTATAGTTGAAGTTGTTTTATTTAATTTAAAAAAAAACAAGAAAGGATAAAAATGATACAGAATTTCAAAAAACAGGAAATTAACACTAGCCAACTGGCCCTGAAACAAGGCCAACAGATTGCTGTAGCTGCTGGTTTCAAACAGGAGCTTAAAGAGAATTCTTTTGTGGTCTGTTGGCCATTTCGGAACGAAATAGCAGGTGAGTATGGCAGACTTTAGGGGGCTTGCAGGGGAGAGACTCTGGTGCGTCGAAACCTGCACCATGCAGTTGACTCGGGGTGCCGGGAGAACGAGGAGCTCTTCCCCTCTCTAGGGGGGCGGCTGTGAGTGTGGCAGACTTTCAGCAGCCTGAAGGAGAGAGACCCTGGCGCATCGGGACCTGCACCATGCAGTTGACTCTGGGTGCCAGGAGAACAAGGAACTCCTCCCCTCTCTGGGGGGTGGCTGTGAGCCTGCCTGCGTGTGGGCTGAGAATCAGACATCTCATGTCGTCCTGTCCCCTGTCCTGTGCCCCCCTCCTTAGCAAGTGGGAGCCAGTTAACTACACATCTTATGTAAAGATTGGCTATGTTCTTTAGTATGAGCTCCCCATATGCAAAGATAAGGACAACCATTTGGAAGAAAACAAGAGACAATATGACAGATAGTGAAGATCTCTGGTTGTCTAGCTTTGAAATTTATGCTTTCTTATGTCCCATTCTGTTCTGTTTTCTTGTGTTTAATTTTATCCCCTTTAAAATAAAATTTAAAAAAATATATAAAAAGAAAAAAAAGAGGGGAAAAGAAAGTGCTCTAAAGGATATAACTCCATGTATGTTTAAGTGTGGAAGATAGATGACCATATTACTGTTTTTGTTAGACTGTTGAGCAGAACTGTTAACAGTCTCACTGTTTGAGTGTCTACTTTGTATGCTTTGATTTTGTAACTTGAACAACTATTTCCAATGATGACAGTATGTAACTTATCAAGTGGCGATTTCTTAGTGTTTTTGTTTCATTGTTGTTCTTGTTCTTTTATTTTTTGCCTTTGGAATTCTGTATTGTTGCTACCCTTTTTCTGTTTTGTTTGGTTGTTTTCTTTTTTGTTTTTTCTTTTTAAATAAAATAAAAAAAACACTAGCTAATATATTGCACAATGTTATCTTGAAAGTAGTTCAGATTACAAGGTTTAGGCATAAAAAAAGATCAGTCATACAATGAAAACACAACTATTCTTTTTGATGACCACACATTAGTAGTATAGTTATCTACTGTGTATATATTTACATACATATATATGTATGCATATGTGTGTATATATATGTATATATATTTCTTTTTTTTCCTCTCCTTTCTCCTATCCCAGTTGTTCTTTCCTTTTGGGCACTTTCTTTCCCTTTTATAGTTGAAATTTTTAAAGAATCACTTGAATATTCTGTTTCTTGGGATCATTAGAATTTTGGGCATCTGTGTTTCTCTACTTGATGGTTGATTACTGAACAACACAGACCAATAATCTGTGGAGAGGGCAGAGGTTCTGCAAAATCTGGTACATTCCCACGTGGCAGAAGTCAGTATTCTCCGTGTTAGGAAATCAGAGTGCAGGGAGGGGCTGAAGGTGTGGCTCAGTGGCATAGAACGTGCCTAGAATGCACATGTGTACCAGGCCCTGGATGTGACCCAAGCACTGTGACTGTATGTCTATGTGTATAATCTATGTATTTAACCTACATCTAAATCTCTATCTCCACATCTATAACCATAATCTATATCTGTATCTGTATATCTGAATGTACATCTAAGTCTCTAAATATCTAATCTGTAATTTTATCTATTCTACAGTTTATCTGTATGTGGGAGAAGATTTGGGGAGGTAGTTTGTATAGGTAAGTTAAACTATTATAACAGGCATTTTGTGTGCCAACCTAACTGGTTAAAGGATACCGAGGTCTTAGGTACTTTTCTCTCATTGCTGAGACAAAATACCCAATGCCCAAAGTTAAGGGAGGAAAGGGTTATTTAGTTCATAGTTTGTAGAGGCTTCAGTCCGTGCTTTGCTGGCTCCAAGGCAGGGTGGCACATGGAACCAGGCAACAGCTCAAGGTCATGGAAGACAACAAAAGCAACAAGAGCAAAAAGAGGGGAGACAAGCCTCTTTCTGCCCCTTATACTGTGTGCAGAGAATTTGCCCAAGAGCTAGCATAGCACTCACACCCCAATCCCAGCACTAGGCAATGAACCAGCCCTAAACTCCACATTCTGCAGCCTCCGAAAAGCCCGAGGCTCATGACTGCATGAGGCTTTTGGCGGACGCCCAGACACAAACCATGATGCCCAGATAGTGGTGAGACCCTGTTTCCAAGTGCAACCAGAAGGCTCTTTTTGGGAGAGAATATCCTTTTAAAGTTATGTGTGTTAATTCTCAGGGACATGTAATCATTGCACATAATTATGGGGCATGGCATGGTTCCCTGTGTGTGACCAGCAGGGGTTGTTGAGCTGTCTGTCACCTCCAACTCTGATCGTTTGCTTGTGGTGAGAACATTCAGAGCCCTTTCTTCCGGCTGCAATGTGTTACTGTCAGTGATGCCCTGATTCTGCTCACCCATCAGAACTCTTCTGCTCCACTCCAGGAGCCCTCCTCAGCCTGGGCTTTGGTCACAGCTGTCCTGTTTGCTGCCTGATGAGGTCAGGTGTGAAGTTTGCCTCAGTGCCCGATTGAGGAAGAGCTGCCCGTGGCCACAGGGGCCACACCGGCCTGTCTCAGAGGCACTGTGGAACAGATGCGCAGTGGGAGGAGGTGGGTTTTCTCTCTCTTCTTGCTTGCAGCACAGGCCCTGCTCTTCCTGCCCCTGCATTCCGGGACTCCAGCCTCTCTGGCCCAGAACCCAAGGCCAGCAGCTCCTCAGTTTCCTGGGCCTGTGGCCTCAAGCTCAGAGTCACATGCCAGCATCTCCAGTTCTGAGACTTCTGGGCTGTGATGGAGCCCTGTCACCAGCTCCCACAGTTCTCAGGCTGCCACGGGACCTCAGCTCCGTAACGCTGGGAACTGGTTCCCAGTAAATCTCCTTTGGGGCCAGTTTTCACACATCCTGTTGGCTCTGTCTCTCTGGAAAACCCTGATAGTACTACTGCTTTTCTTACTTCATAGCTCATATGTTAACAAACATAATTCAGATTTGGTATAGAAACAGTTAAAACATACTACATAGATTTACAGTACCAATTGGCAGGTTCAGTCCAAGCACGTGTCATCAAGGTA
>PVJX010029863.1:0-22549 GCA_004027295.1 Dolichotis patagonum | reverse complement strand
ATAAAAAGAGGGACACAGAGATGTGGACCCTCAGGGAGAGCCCCACGTGATGATGGAGACAGACATTACTCGGGAAGATTGCCAGTAGCCACCAGAGCTAGGAGAAAGCACTCAAGAGAGAACCAGCCATGAACACCCCTTGGTGTTGGACTTCTAGCCTACAGAACCGAGAGGAACCACATTGCTGCTGTCTAGTTAGCCCGGTTTGTGGTATTTTGTTACGGCATTGCTGAGAAACAGACTCACGGGTCTTCACGGAAACTCTACATGATTGCAGCTTCTCTTTGGGGGCATTTAACAAGAAAACGTCATCCCTAACAGGGGAGCTAAAACCAGCAGCTCTTCCCTCGTTCCTCTTCCATAACTGCATCACAGGCAGCACCCAAACATGGTGAGTCAGTCTCCCTTGAGGCTCTAAATTATAAACAAGTGACTGAGTCACCAATTTAAGTCCACAATGTGGATGCCACAATCCAAAAGCACCAGGGCAAAGTTGCTAGGGCAGGGACACCAGGCTCACTTCCTGGGTGAGCCATTCCTGTCTTTTTAAGATCACTAGCCATCTTGCTGATTCATACCCTTCTAGAAAATTATATCTCTACTGAAGTGAACCAGAGTCAACTTCAGTTGTTTGTTATCAGGAATCTAGACTGGTTTTTGACTAATGTTCCAGTTATAGTTTGGTTTCTCATGTTTACCTGTTTTCTTTTTTAATATAGCTTCAATAATCATGCATCTAATCATTCCTTCCGTCTCCAAAAATTTCTATGTCAGATGGAGTGCTAGGTTCTTTGAATGTATGGTGTCTAAAGACATGAAAATATTATTCTTGTCTCTAAAGAACCCACAGCTGAATCCAGGGAAGAATAGGCAGGAAAACAGATGAGAATGATCAGCCCTGGGATAGACAGAGGGAGCACCTTACTGATAAGTGAGAAAGAAGATCAAAAGGGCTTCCCGTGGCCACTGAATTGTGTCTTGAAGGATAAACTGGACAACTAGGCAAGGCAGGAAAGGCAAAATAGGAGAGGCATTTGATTAAGGGGAAGAAACTCAGCACACCACAGTGTGAAGTTATTCAGAGTGCAATGTGTCTGGACATAAAATCGCAGCCAGGAAGTGAGAAAAAGTTGGAACTTTATCCAGAGCTCAGCATTGTATATTTTGCCTAGAAAAAGAGAATTTATTCCAACAAGCACTCATTAACCTGAGGAGAAAGCAGCCTGCTTTATATTTGAGACTGATTTATCTAGCATCAATGTAAATAACTAATGGGAATGGGGCAAGATGAAATCAGTTTTGCCTAAAAGCTACAGGCCAGGACCAAGATGGTAGTAAGGTGGTGAAGAGGAAAGGGCAGGCCAAGACAGACTTGAGAGATAAATAGGTGATATCTTTGTCTTCTGATACTCTAACTGAATGAATACTTGAGACTAAGTAATTTGTAAAAAAAAAAAAAAAGAAGAAGTTTATTTCTCACAGTTTGGGAGGTTGGGCCATTCAATACTATGGTGCTGGTATTTAGTGAGAGCCTTCTGGCTACCTAGGAAGGTATCGCATGGCAGAAAGAGTAAGCAGACCAGCTCGTGTCTCTCTCCTCTCCCCATAAAGCCATTGGTGTCATCGTGGAGATCCCATTCTCATGACCTCACCTGATCCTAATTACCAAAGGCTCTGCCCCCTACATACTACTAACTATGAGTACGGGAATTAAATGTCCAACATATGAACTTGGGGGAGACACATTCAAACCATAACAGGTTTGTTCTGAATTCTCTGCTTGGCTGTAAGACAGTAAGGAGAGGACAGAGGTCACCTGCCAGTCCATTTCACTAGTGCCAAACACCATGTGGCACATAGGGCTAATCAAGACACTTTCATCAGTTTTCAAACTCACTGAATCTTTCTTTGGCCATGTCCATCTACTGTGGAACCTATTAAAAGCATGTTCTTCATTTTTGAGAGAGTGATTTGGGTTTCTCCCATTTCCTTTAGTTCCTTCTTTGAGTTTCTATATTGATGCTTACATTATGCTGTATTACTGCTCTGTTCTTCCAAACCATCTACTTTTCTGGTAGAACCCTAAACATGTAGAATATGGTTATTTTAAGCCACCCAATAATATTGGATTCTGGTTTCAATGCTTTAGATGGTGTTTTAAATTTGCCTTTAGTCGACTTTGCCATTTTTTTGGTTGAACGGTGGGTTGATCTTATCAGGTAAATAGGACCTAAATCAAGAGGCCTTTTGTGTTAATCTGGTAGAGATTGGGCCATGGTTCTTCATTGTCACTCAAGGTGCCAGACTTCTAAACAGAATGTGCCGTACAGCTGTTTCATCTATAATTTTATTTGTATTCTGTTATTTTGCTTGAGCTTTTTGGTGGTAAGTATGTGGGATGGGAACCATTCTAATATAATCTTATAATTAATAGCAGTCCTTTAGTGGCCTTGTATCTCTGGGTTGAGACTTTCACAAGTATGTATTAGCTCTATTTTCCTCCCGTAGGTGACACGGGCAGGCTACAGGAGGCAGGAAAATGTCCTTCTTGGGATACAATAAGGTTCTAGTAAAGTATTTTAGAGAGAAAAGGACTTTATTGAGATATTATTCTGGGCATGTTTCAAAATAGTAAATCATCCCCTCCTCCTGCCAATGCCCCAAGGGGTTCTTTCTTGACCCCGTATCTTTGGAACCTGGTTGGCTTCCTGGAGGTAAAATTCACAAAAGTATGGGTCTCAACTTAGACTGCATACGCTCCTGGATCTCCTACTCTCAGGATAGCTCACACTCCAAAATTACTATCAATAGTTTATGAAAGTGACCAGCAAAGTACTCGTGTTAGCTGGAGGCTCTGGGGCTTTCTGCTGCAGGTAAGGCAGCTCACTCGGTACTCTGCTGCCTCTTGCCTATTATAGTTTAAATATCAAGTGTCTCCCAAAGACTCTTTCAGACTGGGGATTTGGCTAGAGAGAGCGCTGACCTCGCCCATGGACTAATCCATTGACAAGTTCACGGTTTAGTGGGCTATTAGGAAATGGGCCCTCTTTGGAAAAGGTATGTCACTGGGGTGGTGCCTTTGAAGGGTAACCTTGCCTGCGGCCCCGTCCTTTCTCTCTGCCCTTTTGGTTTCTCTGTGCGTCCTGACTGCTACAAAGTGAGCAGCTTTCCTCTGCCACAGCCTCTGCCATGCTGCTCCATCTCCCCACAGGCCAGAAACAATGGGCCAAGTGACCTGGACTGCAAACAAATCTTTCTTCCATAAAGTCGATTTACGCCAGGCATCTTGTCCCAGTGATGGAGAGCTGCTTCGCACACTGCCTCTCCAGAACATACCATGGGTGTGCTGTGACTGCACTTCTCTCATGGTCTGAGCAAAGGCAATGAATTTTAGTTTGTGCTGCGTTTTCTTGCTCTGAGGTTGGGAATGTGAACCTCTAAGCTCTTTCAGCAAACAATTTGGCAGGCACTGTCTACTTTTAGCAGACAATTAGACTCCTCCGAATCTCCCGCCTGAGTACGTCTGATCTTGACCTCCCTTCTCTGCCCTCGTAGTCTACTTTGACCAAGAATCTTGATAAGCAGGTTTGTACCTAGCACTTTCCTTCAGCAAAAATTCAATCAAGCCATTTTAATGAGTTCCTCTGATCTTATCCTCAGGGACCCCCTCCTCCTTGGTTATGAATCCCCACTGGCCTTGTCGAACCTGGAGCGGAGCCTGGTTCCCCTGCTGTAAGGCTTCCCTGCAGTGGTGCCTGTATCTGTTGCCATGGCTCCTTCAAATAAAGTTCATTACCATCATTAGCAAGTGTCATGAATAATTTACTTTTTTGACCAAGATGAAATCAGAAGTATTTTATGCATATTTATTGAACAAATCAAGAAGAATAAACAGGTCAGCATCTCCTGAGATCCAGCCATGTTGGAACTCAGGGCGTTGAGCAAGAAAGCAACACACTCTCCTTCCTGGTAAACGGAACGAGCTGCAGGTGACCCAGGAAGAGAACAAGTCAGTGTCTCCTGTGAGCCTACCAGCACGAGGGCTGAGAATCAAACATCCCATCCCTCCCCACTGCCCTGTTAGCAACTGGGGACCAGAGGTCTGAACATCTCTTGGGAGGATGATCGTATGCAGTACAGCAAATATGGGGGATCTTCTATCTTCTCTTTGAAGACAAATATTGTTTTCACTGTTTTGCTTTGTTCTGAGTAATTGTTTTGCTCTATTCAATATTCTGTTTTGATAGGTTTTGTACTGTTCTGTTTTTGGTTTGATTTTGTTATACCTGATTGACTGGACAACCATTGTGAAATAACGAGATATACTACAGTACCTATTACTGTTACCCTGGTATCTTGCTGTGAAGTTCTGTACCAATTCCACTGCATTGTCTCATTTGGCTTTGTTGTCTTGTTCTGTTGTGTTCTACTACCTTCAAAATAAAAATAAAAAAGAAGAAGAAGAAGCAGGTCCAAATGAACCTGAAGGGAATGTAAGGGAGGGAGGGCTAAGGATGGAGGCAGAGCCTGGCTGGATGAGAAGCAGACCATGAGATAAGAATGCACTTGGAGAGCAGAAGAGTTAAGCAAACAAAAACACAGAATTAGTTTTTAAGAATAGGAAAGAAAAAGTTGTTAAGGGACTTTTCCTTGCTTATTTCTGAGTACAGTCGAACCTTGGAAGCCATGAGACTGGATTCATGATCTTTTCACAGATACCAAAATCCACAGATGCTCAAATTCTTTCTGTAAAAAAAAAATGTAGCATTTGTATACAATCTAGCATATCCTCCTATATACTTTAAGTCATGTCTTTAAATATCTAATACAATGTAAATTCTAGGTAAAGAGTTGTTATGCTGTTTGCTTAAAAAATGATGACAAGAAAAAAGAAGTCTCTAGTGTTCATTCCTGAGAAAATTTTTTCTAAATAATTTTAACCCACAATTGGTTGAGTCTGCGGTATAGAACTCACAGATATAAAAAGTTAACTATATTTGCAGGTCTTGTCCTGACTACTTGGGGTTTTCTTCATACAGTTTTGATTGTATCTATTGTCAGGAGCAAAGAGAGATAGGAATCACAATCAGTCAGTATTGTTTACATGCTGACAACACGAATTCTATTTTCCTTCATTTGAAAATACACTAGGGCCAGGGGTAGTGGTACATGCCTGTAATCTCACTCCTGGGGTGGCTGAGGCAGGAGGGTCACTGTCAATTTGACTTTGAGGCCTGCCTGGGCTACAAAGTGAGTTCAAGGCCAGCCTGAACTGCATGGCAAAACACTGTCTCAAAAAGACTAAAAAAAAAAAAAAGAAAAAAGAAAATACCCAAGGGCAGGGCTCTCCTCATGGTTGGAGGTGTGACAGCCTTGTTTTCATAACCCTGGGAGGGCAGCGGTCAGGGAACACCCATAATAAAATCTGAGTAATAAGAGGAGCAGCTGCATCGTGGAAGACAAGACAGTACATTTTACTTTCCAGTGGCAAATGCCTGGAGCTGAGCCTCTCCTCCGTATAAGTGCCTTAACACTTTTAAACTATTGCCTTGTATTCCTTAAAACTTCCACTTTCTGTTAGAAAAATAAAGGAGAAAAAATAGTGGTAATAGAGACTAGTTTCCAAAGGGGACTTTTCTGCAGCTCTTCATATAGTGCTAGAGGACAGCAGATATGCTTCATAAAAAAAAAAAATAGTAGTCATTGCACTGTTGTTTCAGTTTTATTAAGGGCAAAGTCTAACAGGTGGACTAGGGGATTTCTGTGTCCTGGCAGTGCCCAGATCTGTTGAGTTTCCCCATCTGGTGATAGACTGATACAAAGCCAAGAGTCCTCCCTGGTTCCTCCTTATATTTCAGAAGTTATCTTCATTCCATTCTTAAAATTGTTACAGAAAAAAAAAACTCTTGGCAGTAATTAGTCTCCATCCTGACTTATCTTGGGCCACTTGTGACAGTTGAAGAATGTCATTTTGCCATGTGGCTCCTGATTCAACGCTAAAGCTTATAGAATGACTTAGAAAATGTCAGCCTCTCCAAAGGATATATTAGAAAGAGATAATGAAGACCACAAACACATGAACACCAACAGAAAGAAGCTCCCAGGCAGGTTAAGCAATTAAAAAGAAGAGAAAGACAGGGAACAAGCAATGGGAAAACAACATGAAAAATAAAAGCCAATACATATCAGTTATAACCATCAATGTACATGCTCTCAATTCACCAATCAAAAGAAACAGACTGGCAGAATGGATCAAGAAGCAAGATCCAACAATATACTAGAGTCAAGAAACACATTTAGCCCAAAAATAAATTCAAAGACTAAAAGTCAAAGGATGGAAAACAATTCTCCATGCCACAGGAACACAGAAAAAACCAGTGGTCACTATTCTATTTGCAGACAATGTAAACTCCCAGCCACAACTGATCAAAAGAGACAAAGAAGATCACTATACTTAAGGGAACACTCCAAGAAGAGATAACAGTTATAAATATTTATGCACCAAACACAGGTTCACTCAACTACATAATACAAATATTTAAAGATATAAAAACCAGATAGGCACTAACACAATTGTAGTAGGAGAACTCAATACCCCAGTCTCACAAATAAATAGATTAACTAGACAGAAAGTCAACAAAGAAATATCAGAATTAAACGAAGCCTGTGAACAAATGGATTTGGTAGATGTCTATAGATTGTTCCTCCCCAAAGCATCAGAATACACATTCTTCTCAGCTGCACATGGGATGTTCTCCAAAACAAACCACACGTTTGCCCACAAAACACATTTAAGTAAATGTAGAGGAATTGAAATCATTCCATGCATACTATCTGACCACAGCACAATGAAACTGGAAATCAGTGACCAAAATAAAATATCACAAAAATTACAAAAACACATGGAAATTAAACACACTTCTGAACAACCAATGGTTGTTCAGAGGAAATTAAAGACAAAATTTAACAGTATATACAATTCAACAGTAATGCCAATACAACATACCAAAACTTCTGGACAGATGAAAGCAGTCCTAACAGGGCAATTTATAGCAATAAACTTTCACATCAGGGAAACAGAATGAGCTCAAATAAACAACCTGATATTGAACCTCAAACTTCTACAAAAAAAAAAATCAAACTCAAAACTTGTATGAGGAAATTATAAAGATATGAGGAGAAGGTAATGCAATTGAGACTAAAAAAACAATACAAAGAATCAATGAATCGCAAAGTTGGTTCTTTGAAAAAATTAATAAAATTGAGAAGAATTAATAAAATTCTCCTATTACTGAATCTCATCAAAAACAGGAAAGAAAAAACACAAATTCAAGAAACTAGGAATGAAAGGGGAAAATCACAGTAGATTCCACAGAAATCAAGGAGTTCATCAGGACCTACTGTGAGAACCTATATTCTAATAAGATGGAAAACATAGAACAAATAGACAGATTCCAATTCGAATTGCCAAAATGAAACCAATAAGATATAAAAATTCTAAATAAACAGACATCAGCTAATGAAATTGAAAATGTAATTACAAATTTACCAACAAAGAAAAGCCCAGACCCTGAAGGATTCACTGGTGAATTTTACAAGAAATTTAGAGAAAAAATAATGCCACTAATGCTGAAACTCTTTAAGAAAACTGAGGAGAAGCAATACTACCAAAATCATTTCTGGAGGCAAGTATTAATCTGAATGCAGCAAATCATCAAGAAGATTATATAATATGGGCAAGTAGGATTCATCCCAAGGATGCAGGGATGGTTCAACATATGCAAATCAATAATTGTAATCCACCATATTAATAGATCCAAGGATGACAACTATATGATCATCTCAATAGATGCAGAAAAAGTATTTGTCAAAGTCCAACATTCATTCCTGACAAAAATCCTTAAAAACCGAACAGAAGATCTTTATCTTAATCTGATAAAAGCCATCTATGACAAACCAAGAGCTAACATCATATTAATTGAATAGCTTTCAAAAATTGAAAGCTTTCATTCTAAAATAAGGAGTAAGGCAAGGATGTCCACTATCACTTCTCTTATTCAATATAGTTTTGGAAACAGCCAGAGCATTTACACAAGGCAAAGAAATAAAAGGAATAAGGATAAGGAAGGAAGCAGTTAAATTATCATTGTTTGTACATGACATTATACTCTATACAGATGATCTCAAAAGCTCCTCCAAGAGACTTGTAGATTTAATAATCAGATTCGGTAGTGTAGCGGGATATAAAGTCAACACTCAAAAATCAGTAGCATTCCTATATACATGCAACAAACTCACAGAGAGAGAAATTAAGGAAACCACAACTTTACAATAGCATACAAAAAAATGAAATACTTAGGAATCACCTTAACAAGAGAAGTAAAAGATCTATATTTTGAAAAAATGCAGTACTCTAAAGAGGATATCAGAAAATGAAAAGATATCCCTTGCTCATCATAGTGAAAATGACCATATTTCCAAAAGCATAATACACATTAATGCAATTCCAATCAAAATACCATCAGTATACCTCACAGAACAAGAGAAAGTATGCCTAAAATTCATTTGGAACCAGAAGAAACCTAGAATAGCAAAAGCATCTGGGCAACAAAGGCAAAGCAGAAGGCATTATGATCCCTGACTTGAAAGTACATTACAAAGCTACTGTGATAAAACCAACATGGTATTGGCAAAAGAACAGACCTGAGGATCAGTGGAACAGAATAGAAGATGCAGATGCAACTAAAAACACACTAAACTACCTTATCTTCAACAAAGGAGCCAAATATGTTCAATGGAAGAAAGACAGTCTTTTTATTAAATGGTGCTGGAAAAATTGGTTTTCCACATGCCCAAGACTAAACTTAGACTTGTTTCTAACACCATGCATTAAACTAAAGTCAAAATGGATCAAAGATATAAATATTAAAACAGAAACACTATATATACTGGAAAATAGGTACAAATCTTGAAGATACAGGTGTAGGCAGACTTCATGAACATAACACAGATCATGAAAAATACTACAAAGAATCAACAAATGGGATCTTATCTTATTAAAAAGTTCCTGCACAACAGAAGAAGTCACCAACAAAGTGAAAAGACAACCCACAGAGTTGGACAAAATTCTAGCCAGTTGTCTCTCAGACGAAGACTTCTATCTAGAAGTTATAAAAAATTGAAGAAAAATCAGGGCCCCAAAATTCAAAGACCCAATCCAAAAATGGGCATCTGAGATGAAGACACACTTCTCAGATGAAAAAAATGCAAATTAAAACGACACTGAAATTCTATCTCATCCCAGAAAGAATGACTGCCATCAAGAAATCAACTGATAAAAATGCTGACAGGGCTGCGGGGGAAAAAGGAACCCTTCTCCCCTGTTGGTGAGAGTGTAGACTGGTGCAACCACTGTGGAAATCAGTGTAAAGATTCCTCAAAACACTAGTATTAGAGGTCTCATTTGATACAGCTATTCCCCTTCTGGATATCTTCCCATAAGTATTAAAAAACATCATATCACAGCAATGCATGTACACCTGTGTTTACAGCAGCATAATTTATAATAACTAAATCTTGGAAACAACCCAAATGCCCATCAACTGAGGAATGAATAAAAAGATGTGTTTTTTAATATAATGGAATACTCCTCAGCCAAAAAGAAAGACAAACTTGAGACTTTTATATGTAGGTAAATTGATACAATGTGAGACCGTACTCATAAGTGGAATAAATCAGACACACATGTATAAACATTGTATTATCTTTTTCCCCCTTTTTTCTGTTGGAGAATAAAATCTCAGAATTATAATAGGTTTGGGATTTTACACTTTAGACTGGCTTTATGAATAAGATGTTTCCACTTCTGTCATTACAGATCATATTTGAATATTGTTTGTAACTGTATTTTGCTGAATATTCTGGTTCACATCTAAGTGATACAATAAGGCAGAGCATATTGGCATAAACTCAGTGTCTTAGAAAAATAAATAATCAGATAATTATTCATTGTGATTCTAAAGGGCAGATTTAATGTACAATTACATAATTTGGGAGTATGGCACAAAACCACCTTATGTCTTTCATTTGACAAAGATTTACCATGGCAGGCAGTGCATTGTGGTAGATGTGGACGGAGCCAACTGCGTGTGAAACATGTATTTTAGTGCAGGGCATATGTGCCATAAGTAAACACACACACAAATATAATATAGAATATGAAATGTTAAAATACATTGAATAATAAGGTGTTAAACTAGACAATAGCAAGACCTACTTTAGGTAGGACAGTCAGTGAATAATTCTTTAAGGTGACATGTAAGCTAACACCTAAAGGAAAGAGCTGTAATTTGAATTTCTCCTCCAAAAGTTGATGCGCTGGAAACTAAATCCCCAAAGTCAGATGTTGGTTGGTATTTGGAGATGGGGGTCTTCGGGAGGTAATTAGGATTTGATGAGGTTGGCTGTGAGGTGGCGAGTAGTGGCCAATCAGCTTTTCCAAGATTTGGCATCCAGACACTGGAGTAGAGCAACTTGGGGAAGAGAAGGAGGGAGGTGGATCTTATCCCAGGACCCAGGATGGATCTGCAGGGATAACTGGAGCCCACAAAAGAGCAAAGAGGTAGACCTCAGTGTAGAAGAGGGAGGTGGCCAGGTGCACTTTCTCCCCGACTCTCACCTCATGGTGTCAGAGAGAAGGCACAGACCTACCGAGGCAGTGTCAGCAGGTGACTCCAGAGGCCTCCGGGGAAAAATGCACGGGTGGAATGAGCAGTGCATGCTGTGGGCTGCAGTGGCTGGTGAGAGATTCCAGTCCAAACATCCTCTGGAAAGGTGATCAGCTGGATGTCACTCTGGGGAGGGACCAGCTGAACCCAGGACTTGGGGCAGCCATGGGTTGGCTTCATCTTGCAGCTCCCAGTGTCTGGATGAGGAGCACCCCTGGGAGGCATCCAGAGTTGGGGAGCTGAGCTCAAACTGTCGAGAAACACCCAGAGCTGAAAAACTCAGGTCCCAGGCCCACAGCCTGAGATCAGGATCAGCCTGAACTTCTGCAGAGATGAAGGCACCATAATTGGAACCCCACGCTCCTGCTATTGCAAGCTTGCTAACATTATCCGGCACCTCACCCTAATCCTAATGCAGTCTTGTTGGGATCATCCAACATGGATTTGGGCTCTGCCTGCATCCTTTTCAACCAGTGACAGCAGAGACATACCCTGAAGTGGACACTACCACAAAACTGTAGACCCCAGAAAATAATCCCCCCCACCGTTTGTTCTTATTTCTTCAGCAGCATGAACATTGGCAAATTAATAGTTACCACAGTTTGTCATTTTCCAGGCTGTGCTTGATGCTGTTGTTAATACTGACTGTACTGTTTCAGCCAAGATGAGACAGTTGTGATCAGTTGTTCTTCCTTCTGTGCCAATACGGAGATTGTCTGAGAGTTGTAAACCATACCAGACTCTACTGCCAAAGAACTGGATGTAAGGCCAAATAGGCAGCAACCCTTCATCCCTCATAAATTAAAATGGTAGGATCTTATGGTGGACTTGAAAGCCAAAAGCCAGGTATACTTGGAAGTAATCATTTCCTAAGGAGGTCTTGATACTAGTAATAAAGCTACTTACCATAACCAAGTTATAAGCATCAATGCAGAAAACAAATTTTTAAAAAATAGAAAATGAGAAGAGATGGAATCAAGATGCAACCCCAGACCTCAAGCTCACTCCAGGCAAATCCAAGGGACACTGAGGTGAATGATATCAAAAGCCATTCACCTGAATTTTCTGAAATGATAGCAATAGAAGTAGCAAAGCAGATGAATGAGGTTTTAGAAAAAAAACAGAAATAATATTTTAGATAACTAGAGATGGTGGCCATGATTAAGGATATGGTTAGCAAGTCTAGAGTAAATACAGATTTTAAAAAATAAAGGAGCTTAGGAAAATGATGGAAACCATGAATTCCTAATATAGGGAAGTAATGGAGTCCATCCACAAATTCAAACAGATATTCAGAAGATTAAAAATTTTGTTGAAAGGATATGCATCAGAATTAACTAATGTGAGGATAGAGTATCAGATCTACAAAGGGTTTGTGGTTAGTGATCACCCAAAGAAAGAGTTCTTAAAAATAGAAAGGGGCACTGGGTGTGGGGGCACATGCCTGGAATCCCAGCATTCAGGAGGCTTAGACAGGAGGATATCACAAGTTCAAAACCAACCTGGGCTACAAAGTGAGCTCAAGGCCAGCCTGAACCGCATAGCAAAACCCTGTCTCAAAAAAGATGAAAAAAAAAAAAAAAACAAGGAACCATGAAAAATCAATCAATCTAACAGCTGCTAGATGATGCAAAGAAGAATAACATAAGATTAAGCAAAATCAATAAAAATTAGGAGACAGCACAAAGGACATAAAATACCTGTTCACAGAAGTAATGGTGGAAAACTTCCCAAGCATTGAAAAAGAACTACACATACATATAAGTGAGACATACAGAAACCCAATTAGCCATGATCAGAAAAAAATCTACACTAAGACATAAAATAGTCAAGATTCCAGAAATTAACACAAGACCAGAATATTAAAAGCAGTTAGAGAAAAGAAATAATTCACCTATAAAGGAAAACCCATTAGAATCACAGCAGACTTCTCAACACAAACCCTTAGGTTAAGGAGAGCTTGGAGTGAAGTATTTCAAGCCCTAAACGAAAACAGTCTCAAACCCAGACTGATGTACACCACAAAACTATCTTTCAAAATTGATAAATAAATTAGGTAGTTCCATGATAATGAACACCTGAAGAAATTCATGACCAGCACTCCAAAAAGTTCTGAAGGATAGTCTCAAAAAAGACAAGAATATGATTCCATGAACCCCAACAGAATGAATCTATCAGGCAAAGCATGCAAATAAACAGAGGCGGAAGAAAAGGAATCAAGGACATGAAAATAATATGACAAGGGTAAGTCAATACATATCAGTTATAGCCATCAGTGTAAATGGTCACAATAATATCATTACACAAACAAACCAGATGTGAACTTCCACTCTACTGCTACGCAAAATTCATTCATTCTCTGAGCATTCCTATCCTTGAGCTGAAAAACCTTTCAGTGTTTACTTAATCCAAGTGAGTTAGTCCAAGCAAGTTAGCTACTCTTGCACAGGAAAGAAGCTGAGAAGTCTTATCGCTTCGCCTAAGATTGCTTCTCCTGCTTTGGTGAGGCTGGTAAACAGGAAGTTTAGCTCTTTCTCAGATGCAAAGGTCATTTCAGTGTGTTATTCTACAACATGGGACATAAGGTTCCTGGTTACAACTCTAGTGACAGTTTGACATATAGTTAATCAGATATTTCTCTTAAAGAATCCCACAGTCTGAGGTGGTGGATTTCTTCCCTGTCCTCTTACCTGACCCTCATATTTCTGCATATTTTCCCATCTCCTCTCCATCAACCAGAAAATGTCACTTACTAATGGAGCAATGGTAAGACATAACCCTCTACCCAATCCCTTAGTCAAATCAAAAGAGAGCTATTCTGTTTAAATAGTCTAAGACCAGGGGCACCTGCCTTATAACACACCCAAAACAAGCATACCTAATGCTAGTTATTCTTATGATGTAAAATATTAATGATGCATATGATGACCAAGAAGTCAGAGATTAAATGGGATTGCAAAAGAATATCAGATTTATGAGGAAGATTGTATCTGAATTTTTTCTTCTTTCTTTCTTTCTTTCTTTCTTTCTTTCTTTCTTTCTTTCTTTCTTTTTCTTCCTTTTTCTTTCTGATGCTGGTGACTGAACACAGGCATTCTCACTGAACTACATTCTCAGCCCTTTTCCTTATTTTTTAAGACAGTCACACTAGATAGCTAAATTGCCCAGGTCGGGCTCAAACTTGTGATTCTCCTACGTCAGCCTCCACGAGTTCTGGGATTATAGGCTTGTGCCACCACACTCAGCTTAATTTGGACATTAAAAGTGTACAGATTTTTTAGAAATACAAGTTTAATATCCTTAATCTGAAATGTTCCAAAATCCCAAACTTTTTGAACTCTAGAATAATACTCAAAAAGTTTCAGATTTTTGGTTTAAGGATGTTTGGTCTGTGAAACACATCCAATTATTGTGTATTTTGAAAAAATCTGAAATCTGAAACACTTCCTGCCCCATGCACTTTAATAAGGAACGAGCAGCCTATAACTCAGTCGAAGCTCTGAGTGTCAGGCCTGAGAGGAGAGGGCAGGACAGGAAGAGATACCGCAGTGGTCAGCACATTTGTGATATCAGACCCAAGGAAGACCATGAGATTCAGAAGGCAGCTGAGGTGGACCTGGGGATTAGTAGCATTTGAGAAGCAAACTCCCAGAGAAAACCAAGGAGAAGCCCTCCTTCTCCAAGGTAGCAAAAAGATGGGGTCTGGTCGTGGACTCTAGAGGGAAAGAAGGAATATTCCCCAAGTGCTCAATGCAACATGGGACAAGAAAGACAAGGCTGCTAATTTCTCACTCAATGTAGACCTACTCAAGTCTCTTTTGGCAAATTATTGACTAGTATCATGGGGTTGAATTACATCTCCTTTCAACAATTTGTGCTGTAAGGTGAAATATACTAGATTCTTATCAGCACTGTACTGACAACTACCCAGTAAGCAGTAACTGCTGTAACTCAAGTTTTTCATCACATTTTAGTTTATTTTATCAGAAATGAAAAAGCCACATTTTTCTTGAAATCCACAAAGCTTCATAGCTGCTATATTCCATTTTGGCTTTTCCCTCTTGAATACAGCACTGCCCACCACAGTATGGGATTTTCTGAGATCAGTACATGTGTGGCTGAAACTTGTGGCAAATGTTTAAATTTTAAAAATGTATTAGAGTAAAAGACACATTGCCATTAATCCCCCTCAGAATACTTTCCCTTACTTCAAGCATACCTGTCTCATCTTGCCACTTTCTGAAGCCATTCTAGAAGTGCTCTTTTTTGTCTTTAATTGCACTCTGGTGGCTGCCTCAGTGTCCTGAACAGATTTTAAAAGTTTACCTTTCAGGGTAATTTTGATTTTGGGGAAGAGCCAGAAGTCACATGGTGACAGGTCTGGTGAATAAAGGGGTGAGGACACTACAATGCTTGTATGAACCCGCCTGTGCACTGGGCAGCGCCTGGCCACAGCATTTGCCGTACTTTGGAACACATCTTGTAAAGACATTCCTGAAAGAGGACTTCCAGAACTGCTTCAGAAAGCGGCAAAATGACGGGATAGGTACATTCGAAGTGCAGGGACCAATCTTGAGGGAGATTAATGACAATGTGTCTTTTATTGTAATAGATTTTTTTATTTAAACATTCACTTATTGTCACCCCTTGTTTGTCTGTCTATTCACGTATTGGGGAGGACAACTCTACCCCAATTTTTATTAGAATACTACGAAAACTCTTGAACATGACCTGACACTGTTTGGTCTTCACCTAGCATGGGCATATCATTCATCCATTTATCCCACTTCTTTTTTCACTAGTCTGGCATACTACAGTACTCCTGCTTGGAGCCAGTGTAAGCAAAAAGCAGAAACACAAACACCGACACTGAAATCAAATGTCAGTACTTGTTTTTGTTGGATTGTTGAGCAGAACTGTTAATAGTCTCACTGTTTGAATGTCTACTTTGTGTGCTTTAATTTTGTAACTTGAACAACTATTTCCAATGATGACAGTATGTAACCTATCAAGTGGCAATTTCTTAGTGTTTTTGTTTTTGTTTTGTTGTTGTTATTGTGGTTCTTTCAATTTTTTGCCTTTGGAATTCTGTATTGTTGCTACCCTTTTTCTGTTTTGTTTGGTTGTTTTCTTTTTTGTTTTTTCTCTTTAAATAAAATTTTTTAAAAAATGTCAGTACTTGATTACAAAACAATTCATACTGTGCTTACATCAAAATGTCTTGGTATTGAACTTAAACATAAAATATTGAAATCTTCCTGGAGGTTCCTGAGGTGAAGATTATACCTGTTAATTCATGTTTCAGAAACACTGCCAGGAAAATTGCCCCTGAGGAATAGCCATGCCTTTCTCATACATTTAACCCTTATTTGCAGTTTCTCTGAGTCCTTGAAGTTACAAAGCCTGAATCTGTGAAGAACATCAATAATAGCTGGTGAATGGGGGGACAGTTATCTGATTATTTCCATCTACCTAAAGAATCATTTGCACTCCCTTCATGTACATATTTACATCTTTTCTTATCAAATCAAGGTAACATTTTTTGATGATTATGGTATCTTGATTTCTTTTGCTTCACTGAATGCCTAGTAACCATTCGATAAAGACTTTAATTTACACATATGCAAGCAAAATGCCTATAATTGATCTTCCAAAGAAATTATGGCCCGGGGACATTGACTACATTAAATCATTATTACTTACTCTTTTTTCACACATGATAGGACTGCCCTTCTCTGGGTGGTCCTGTGACTTGCTCTACTCAATACAATGTGAGCAGAAGTGGCCCATATCATTTCTGGGGTACATCTCTAAGAATTAGTATCAGATTCATTGTACTCCCTTTGCTCTGCTCTGATACCAATAATAATATACAGCTGGCTCCCTCAATCTGCACCCGTGAGTGAAAATGATGGAAGCAACTTTTTCCAAGATGGATGTGCAGTTTGAGAGAAACCTTTGCTGTTAGAAGATAATAACGTCTGGGCCATGGCCTTGTCCTTTCTGATTTTACATGAGCCCAGACACTGAAGTGGTCATTTTTCTCCTCGTGGTAAAGATAGTGAACAAAAAGTCCTAAGTAAGCCAAAATATTTAGAGATTCAGCTAACACAAAACAGATGCTACTTTGGTAATTACAGTTAAGATTACACAGAGCCTGATCATTGTCAAAGCACTGTTGCTTAGGTTGTTTTCTATATTCTCCCCTGTTCTCGTGCAGTTGTCAAGTCTCTCTCCTGTACAGCCCAACTCTTTCTGGTTAGCTGTTCTAAGGACCTGTCTGCTTGGAATGTGTCCCTGAACTACCATTTAGCACACTGTATCACAATTTAACAGTTGTCTTCCTAGGAAACAGGATCGTATTCATTGTTGTATTCCTTCTTTTCAACATCCATGCTCCACTGCTTGAAACATATAGTAAGTGCTTCAGAAATACCTATTTGATGAAACTGAGAAGATGCAAGGCCAAGGTTAAGAGCTACCAACTAGCAGTCAGGATGCAAAGCAAAGTTTTTGACAACACTGGGTGACACATTTATCATTTGTCAAATCCTGAGGAAGAAAGAGTGGCTCTGCCCTGGAACTATCAGTTAGATCCACAAGTGGCTGTGAATTTTTCTTGTCCATGGTGTTCTGTTAACTAAAAACAATTTCACAGGGCAACCCACTCAGGACCTTTTCTGTCTCTCACAGACAACTCTTTCTTTCCTTCATATATTCTGCTCTTAACCTCCGTTGTTCCTAAAATTCATTCTTCGATTTTATAGAACACGAACAGACATCTAGCAGGTTGGGAGATTCTTTCTCCTATGTCATTTGGAGGTGTTCCACCAAGATGATTGGATGGAGACTTAAAGCGATAGTCCTACCCAAGAGGAGAATGCCTCGAACACACCTGTAATCCCAGCACTGGGGAGGCTGAGGCAGGAGGAGCTCTTCGAGTTAGATGTCAGCCTGGGCTACAAACTGAGTTCAAGGCAACCTGAACTGCATAGCAAAATCCTGTCTCAAAAATATCCCCCCCCCCAAAACCCACAGGGTCCTTGGTAACCCACTCAGGACCCCTTCTGTCCCTTTCTCAGACAGAAGCTTTCTTTCTCTAATAAATATATTCTACTCTTAAATTTTTTTTTTTCACAGAACATCCACTCACCCTTGCTCAGACAAGACCATTTTGAGCCATGCTTGGAACAAAAACAAGCCCACTCTATAACCCTGTCAAAGAGATAAACCTGAGCACAAAACGAGTGAGGCCTCTTTATCACAGCCTCTTCCTAGATAAGGTTAGATAAGCTTAGGATAACTGACGCCAGAGCTGCTCCTACTTCCTGACAGCAGCCTCTTCAGAGTACTTATTTTCTCAGACTCTGCCCAAGTCATTGCAAATGTCTCCATAAGGAACTATGGCTCTTTCCCGCTGAGATGGCCCTTGGTTCCCTTTGTATGCATCCTTTGTGCTGCAAGAATACCCCAACTCTGCAGAAGTGCTCCTGCTTCCTACGCAAGGGCACTGACCAACCACACCCAGGACCTGTGCTGTGGATACCTGGTGAGGACTGAATTACAGCAACTCTAAGAGTCTTATTAACCTTGCTTGGCAGATAAGTACATGGAGGTCCAAAGAGATTTCAAAATGTGTCCAAGCCACCACTATTAAGAGCCGGCGACCACATTCCAACCCTGGGCTCTCTTTGCCAAGAGCACTCTTTCCTGTGCCTTTTACAGGCGACCACTACACAACCACCTTCAACACAAGCACGCACACAAGCTACTTGCTCGGCCGACCCGGGTGCTACAGGGAGTTGCGGCACACGCATGCTACTTTCGTTTCTACGACGCACAATATTGGAACCCAGAAACTCTTGTCAACTGGAGACTCTGCAGCTGGTTGGCGGCGAAGGCCTCCTCCTGCAGGCTGGCAGCCAGAGACTCCCGCGGGCCCCTGGGGGCGGGGACACGGGACTGACGTTCCGACAGACCAATCCCCGCAGGGAGCCGGCCGCGGGGCCCAATCGCGGAGGCCGGGGGGTGGTACAGTGGCATCGCAGGCAGCTGCGGGCCGGTCCGCTTGCCAGGCTGCGCGCTCCGCTGGCCCCGGCTGAGTCACGGCGCAGTGCCGACCGGGCGGGACCTCTCGCCGACCTACATCGGACAGGGCGGAGCTCGGAGCTGGCGGAGACAGTCATCGCTGGGCAGCAGAGAGCCGCAGGCGAGCATCGTGGGGGTCACTGTGGACGCAGGAAGTGCGCTTGCTTGGCTTGCCTTAAAATAGGGTTGGAGTTTGGAAAGTCGGTCCCTACTCCGCGCACCCCGGCTGCCCTGCCCTGGGAGCTGTCGGCCCGCGGGGCATCAGAGGAGCCTGCTCCCGCAGAGGTCGGCCCTGCGCCTCGCCTGGGGGAAAGACTGTAATCGTGGGTGAGTTTAAGAACAAAACAAAACACTTTGCCATGGGGAGCTGCTGTTTTAAAAGGCTCCTCCCAGTCTGTTAACACGCAGCAAAATAAAACCAACAGTTGCGTAACTGTCGTGACCCAAAAGGGACTTCATTGTTCACCTTCCGAAAACCACCTGGGACTATCTGAGGTGAGAACTCGGGGTGACCGCTGGATGTGCAAGAGTTTAGTTAAATTGTTGCAAAGCATCATCCTAAAGGTGGCTGGAGTCCCAAGAGTTCCAGCTTTTAAAATGAAAAATATTGACTGTCTCAAGTTTAGAGTATTAGATCCAAAATAAAATTATCTTCTTAGGAAGTGGTCACTGCTTTTCTGTTCTCGGTTTTGCTGGTTTATGTTCAGTCCACAAAATTGTTCTGACTTCCCCATCTTTGAAAAAATCTAGCCACTGGGATAGGAACGCAATAGATCACTTCTCTTTTTCATTTTTTCGTAGAAAAAAAAGCGACCTACGCAAGCAACATGAAAGTTTTCTTTGTCGAACCTGCCGTTTTCCTTAGTGCATTTGCTATGAGTCTTAACTCCCCACTGACTTCACAGTATGTGTACAAGAGAATTTGGGAAGAAACGAGCAACTACAGTTTTGCATTTCACAACAACATTTCTGAGTGCGGACAAAACGAAAGCAGCACACTTTTTGCATTCCAGAAGGTAAGAAATTAAAATTTCCCTAAGATGTGCTAAAAAAAAAAAAAAAGAGAATGCGAAACAAGTTTTAAATGAAGGAGGATGAAGCAGTATATATTGGTCTTTCAAAGGTGACCACCAGACTCTCAAATCCCAAACCAAATGGCCTTTTCTCGGTTCCCATCTCACTTGAAGTTTCCTGATCTGTAGCCTGCCTCTCCTTCATGCCCCCTTCTATGTGACACAAGCTCGTCTCCTTTCTCCTGGAAAATCCCCGCACAGTCTCATCTGCTCTGTGGTTGTCTCCTTCCTCTGTCCTAAAACAATTCCTGCTGGAACCAGCTCCTTGGAGGACAGGGCTGAGTGAAGCCTGGTGTGTCTCCTCCCCCACCCCCTTTCTGCTGCATCTGCATGTCCTAGCTTTCAGAAACTCCAGAAAATGGCCTGCTACGGAAGATTGTGGGCTTGTGTCTGTCACTGGGCGGGGTGGGTTTATCACTTGTCATTTGGTGGATTATCAGTTTTAACTCCCCGCAGGTTGAGCTCTCTGAGAACATCTGGAGTGGGAGAACTCGGTTTTGCTCTCAGAACACAGAAAACGTTTAGCTGGATGCACAGGGCTTTACCTGCTCCCTCAGCAGCTTCTGCCTGATGCTTTGTTTGCAGGAGTCCCTCCATGTCCAGATGCAAAGGTCAAGGTGGCAATCAGATTTGTAAATGCTTTTCCCTCCAAAGCCTTCAAAACAAGCCAGTTTATGAACTGAGAACTCTTCCCTTTGGGGATAGTTTGTGACAGCAAAGGAGTGGTACTGCCCTCCCAGTGTCAGATGGGAAGAGATGCAGAAGGGAATTGAGTCCCCTCCCCTGGCTGTGACAGTCACTGGCAGGTAGACATAATCTGGAGTAAGGAAAGGCTGAGGGCCCTAGAGGGAAGGTGTCCTCAAGTATCAGGTGAAAGCTGGCTGGGGTGAGGCCCAGCTGTTTAGCACAGCTCCTGATGTGCCATGTGTCCATTTTCTCTTTTCTGTGGAAGAAGTTTCCTCCAGAACTAATTAATTCTGCCACATAGACAGCAAGGCTCTGGCCTCAAGTAAGGTCATAAGGAGAGAAGTCTCGGGGCCTCCCTGAGTGGTTTTATGTCCCTTCAAGAACATCTCATCATATGGCCTTCTGGGTATGGCAGGCTCTGTAGGCCCCTCAACTGTTAGGTTCTTTGCTTTCCTGTTGCCCCACCGCAGTCCAGGAGCAGGCCCCGTGGGCCCTTTCAAGGGACCTGGGTGGAGGAGACTGAGATACCTGCTGCTTCTGCCCTCCGGGGCCGCGTGGATGGCAGCCAGGCCTGGTCCGGGCAGGCATCTTAGGCTCTGACTGAGCAGGTGGTGAGTGTTTCTCTGTCCTCCCCACCTGGCCTGGCCCAGCCCTGCGGAGCCCTCTGCTGCCCAGAGCATTTTGAAGATTTGGGCCCAGTTTTCAAATTGATGGACTGTTTTTCATTATTGTTTTACATGGAATTAATATTTATAAAAACACACTGTTACTCTAGATTCCTCCCCTTAAAGTTGGTGTTCTTAGACTCTGATGCTTATTCTCAGAATGGGGATCTGGAAACCACCCCACCTCTAGCTGGGATTTTAAAAAAAGGACATTTTTGCAGAAAAACTACCATCACCTTTAGCACTTCCTTCTGGCTTCTTTCACTGTCCTGTCCTGCTCTGCTCCTGGGAGAAACATCTACTTCCCAATCCAGGAGCAATGTTTCCTGTTCCCTCAGCCTCCCTTGTCTATCACACAGCCCTGCTGGATGGGCTGGGCCACTTGTTCTCCATAAACTTTGGAGGGGCTGTGGACTGTTCATTTGTTTCCTCAGTACTGGGAATTGGACCCAGGGCCTTTGCACTACATCCCAGCCCTATTTTATTTTTTATTTTGGGAAAAGCTCTTGCTAAATTGCCCAGGTCAGGCTTGAACTTGCAACCCGCTGGCCTCTGTCTGCCTCCAGGAGTGTGGCACCATGCTCAGCATGTGGGCAGTCCTTGTAACCACAAAAATAAGAAACGTCACAGCGCTGGGCTGGGTCCCTAATAAAATAAATAAATGAATAAATAAATAAGTGGTTTCTTCAGCTCAATTTTTTTCTTATCCTTCTCAGAGGACCAATTGTGTGTGGGGAGACAGTGCATATCGTACTAGAGTTCTTATATCTAATACCCTTCTTACATAACAAATGTCTGTATTACTACGCGAAACATTAGAAAATTCAGGGTATAGATAGTAATAAACGGACCTCTCTCATTTATTTTTGACATTTTGGAAGTTTATATGACAATGAAAGTCTTAACTTCTAACTCACTTTCCATTAATATACACACATGTATGTACTCATAAATAACTTACTACTGATTTCACCTACTTTGCAAATCTTCATATGCAAACTTCTCTTGGACAACTGTGGGAATATCAAAAGGACCCTAAACAAAATGGCAAGGCTGTGGCAGGGAAACTGCTGGCCGGGGAGGACGGGGTAAGGACTTCTAGGCTTGTTTGCTGACTTTGGTAAGGGAAGCTGCTTTGTAGCTCTTCTTCCTTCCCATGTGGGATGATTAGTTCTGAAGCAATAAGTTGGCAATGGGTGTCTGCTCTTTTGAGACAGCTTTTAAGATAATGACTCTGCTATTTAAGAGGGGAAAGCCAGAAGATCGTGAAATTATTTTCTCTGAGATTTGGTTGTAAACTTTTTTTTTT
>PVJX010029862.1:0-22544 GCA_004027295.1 Dolichotis patagonum | reverse complement strand
TAATAGGGATAAATGAAAAAGAAGGGGACAGCCCAAATGATATCAAGAGGATATTTACAGAAGTAATAGCTGAAAACTTCCCAAACATGAGAAGAGAAACAGACATCTGGATAAGTGAAGCATATAGAACTCCAAACAGCCATAACCAAAATAAAACTACACCCAGACACATAATAATCACCATCCCAGAAATTCAACAATGGGGCTGACACAATTTAATAATCACATGCAAAAAATATTCTTAAATCTATAACACATACTGTATATAAAATAAAAATGATTCACATTATTCATGTCAAATTTTAAAGCTTCCAGAAGACAACACAGAAGAAACTCTTCTTATCCTAAAATTAACCAAAAATTAAATACATATAACATCAAAGGAATGATCCAAAAGAGAATTTTAAAAACTTTTACTCATTGAATGGGGAAAGTGAGAAAATAAGCCACATGCAAGAAGAAAATGTTCACAACCTCTATGTTTAATAAAGGGTTTGTGTGCAGATGATGTATAGAAACTTCAAAAGTGAATAATAAAAAAAGTCATAAGTTCTAGATGCTTCACCAGACAAAAATATGGAATCACAATGAAAATAAGAGTCAACATCATTAGTCCTATAGGTAATAGCAATTAAACCTCAGTAAGACACCACTACTCACCTCTTAGAATGGTTAAAATTGAAAAAACCCACCATAGTAACTGTGGGAGAGAGGTGAAGAAATTGGAACTCTGTAGTGCTGATGGAAATGCGAAATGGTACAGCATGGTAGTTTCTTAAAGGACTAAATATGTTTCATATTGTTAGTCATTCTACCTCTCTTCCACTCTCACCGTGTGTGTGTGTGTGTGTGTGTGTGTGTGTGTGTGTGTGTGTGTGTGTGTGTTTCCCCAGAGAAAGAAAGTACTGGTCTTCACTAAGACCTGGATTTTAATTTTACAGAAATTTTGTGTACAATAGCCAAAACCTGAAAATGACTCAATGCTTATCAACAGGTGAATGGATGATAAAATGTTGGTGTGTGCTACAATGGGATTCTGATGAACATTTGCAGGTTCAAATAACTAGTGATATATGCAACACTCTGAGTGGGTAACAACACGGGGTATATAAAAAGTCATACAAAAGAATAGTCATACAAAAGAAGCAGAATTCCTTCGACAAAGCATTGGGATTTTTTCCATAAAGTGAAAGATAGTATTTCAGGCTCTGGAAGCCATGAAGTCCCTGTTATAATTATACTCTTCTGTTGCATAGAGCAAGCGTAGACAATGGCTAAAAAGAGAATAGGGCTGCCCAAAACTGTTCTGTTTACAGAAGCAGGTTGTTGGTCTATATTTGACCAATATGCCATCATTTGCTAATCATTGGCCTAAAAAATGTAAACTAACATACTGTAATAAAAACAAAACAACTGACCAGTTTTGGAGACAGAAAGTAGGCAGAAAGAAGAGAGGATAGAAGTAGTAATTATCTTGATTATAGTGATTTTTTTCACAGGTGTATACGTATATTAAAATTCAATAAATTGTGAATTTTAAGTATGTGGCATTCATTTATGTCAATTATACCTAAATAGAGCTATTAAAAATCAATTAATGTATTTTACCACATTAACAATAAAATAGAACAACCATATAACTGTATTAATAGACACATTAAAAGTTTTTTTCTCAAATTTGACATTTCTTCATGATACATGATACCTGACAAAATGCTTTGGCAAATAGCAAATACTGAATAAAAATACTTTTTGTGAGAATAATGGAAATTATACTAGAATAACACTAGATTTTAAAGCAAATAACCTACCATTCAAGGCCAAATAAGCTACTTAATAACTGTAAATTAGGGGGAAAGGAGTTAATTTTTTATTTTATTTTTATTTATTTATTTATTTTAGTACCAGGGATCAAACTCATGACTTTGTGCTTGCCAGCCAGGCACTTATACCACTGAACTAAATTCCCAGCCCTAAGAGTTAATTTAAAATGGAAAGAATTAAGCAAACCCCCTAACTTTCTGTAGGTAGTTGTTGCTGCAATAATTTTATAAATTTAATAATTTAATATATGCACAGAATCTAGCATATTGTGCCCAGTAGATTCACTAATAATTAATAATAATGAGTTGGTTAGATTTTAAAAATTATTTATCAGATCAATGTTCAAACACACAGAAGAAATCAGGAGGAAGAATTTCCATGTAGTCGGAAGACAAGCTTCCACCATAATCATTTTCCAACTGTACCACATTGAAATTACTATCCAGACATCACAATATTTTACCTGGAAACACTAAAGTATTCCTGAGATGGACGTTTTGAAATGAAAGATATAAATATTAAGATCTTATATTTATTGGCCAGAACTTCAAAGTACCAAAGACTGGGTAGCTTAAACAGTAGAAATTTATTTTCTCACCATTTTGGAGGCCAGAAGTCTGAGATCAAAGGTTAACAGGTAGGTGGCCATCATCCCCAGGTCTTCAGTCTGCTCCTTAATTTCCTCTTCACCAGTCATAAAAAAGCAGATTAAGATCTGCCCTGCTGACCTCGTTTTAACCCAACCACCTCTTTTAAGTCTTATCTCCAAAGATATTCATATTCTGAGACACTGAGGGGTAGGACTTCAACCCAGGAATGTTGGCCCGTATCAGACCTATGCAATGAAAGGGAAAGGCAGCCATGGAAAGGTCTGGCTCACAACTCCCTGTGCCTCCTTCTGTGTTTGCAACTTGAGATCAAAGTCACATTCTCTTGGATCTGCTCTCATCTAAATGCAAGGTGCAACGGGGACACCAAAGCCAGGTCACTTCTGCCCTGCATGGGTCTCCTTTAATGTACACTAAGTGCTCTTGCTCTCCTCAGTGGACTGGACAAGGCTTTTTCAGTGCCGCAGCACATCATGAGGCTCCTGTTGCCCTCCGCTCCTTTCCTTCCTTTTTTTTTTTTTTTTTTTTTTTGTCTTCTCACAAGTGTAAGACTTGCACCATGGTCTAAAAATTCTCCTTACTGATCCCTTTTCTTGCTGCTTTTCTTTTTTTCCTATCCAGTGCCTCCAACAATAAACTATGTACACGACTAGTTCTATCTTGCAGTCTAATTCTTAGACACAAGAAGCACACTAATAAGAAATGGAAAACCTATAAGTAACTAATTAAGCAAATGAATCATGATAGAGGGAGCTCTGTTTCTCACCATTTGGAGAGGTTGCAGATAAGAAAGGGAGGAAGCCAGAAGGATTCATGCAGCAATAAATAACAGAGACACGAATAGGAACTTATATATATTGTCTTAATGCACATAAAGATTGTTATATGTAAGGCATTAATAAGTATGCACATATATGGGTTATTATCACACATAAATTTCCTTGATTTGTCAGTTGAGATGGCTCAGAAAAATTATACTCTAGCAGCAATGAACATAACTATCATTCAGATCTTGGCTTCTATTACTATTTTTCAATAAAAAGAACTAGGCTTTATTCTGCCCATAGCTCTTTTGTTTTGACTTAACTTAATTGTGATCAAGTAAGATACTATTTTAATGGCAATATGATGGGTCATTATGGAATTCCTAATCTTTTTGCTTTAATAGATGAAAATGGTATCTTTTTGTCATAGAACAAAAGCTGGAAGGAAGTAGGAAAATGTTAGTAGTTGTACAAGGATAGGAAGCCTAACTTTCCCCTCCTTAGAATTTTTTCCCACAATTTTTTATAGGGGTCAAAGTACTATACTACTATTCTACAATTAAATGTAATGTAGGACACTGGATGGTAGCCTGGAATAGAGGAAGGACCTTACATAAAGATGAGAGAATCTGAATAAAATGAATGCTAAATAATGTATCAATTTTTGTTACTTACAATATTTATACTATATCAAGTGTTATTAGTAGGAGAAGCTAGTATAAGGTATGTGCAAGTCTGTTCTGTTTCATAATGTTTCTGTAAATCTAAAACTGTCTTTTTTTTAAAAAGCTCATTTAACATAAAAAATCCCATAAGTCAAAATCTCACATGGATTATAACAACTAATATTTATTTAGTATTTTCCAGGCTACGAAGCACTTTCTACCACATTAACTCATTGAATGATAAATCCATTACCTTCCAGGATTTTATGATGAGATCATGATATAAAGCTTATCTAAAAAGCACATTAATAAAACATGTAACTGTCATTATTTCAATAAAATTATGATCTGCTCAGGAAAGAAAAAAAAAGAACCATAAAGGATCTGAATTTACTAGCACAGCTTTTAATTTCTGGCAAATTTCACATCTTTGCTCTGTGTGTCAAACCTGTTCTGGGCATGTTGGGTTTCTATTTTGCAGATCTCCAGTGATGTTAACAGCAGTTCTGAATACTTAATGAAATTCATCATGCATTTGCAACAAATTGCTCACCTCTCCCAACCCCAGAGAGTGTTGTGGAAGTCGAAGGAAAATTGCTGGCGGTAGATTCTCTCCCTCCTCGCCAGCGCAGGGTGGGTTATTGACAGATCAGCGCCTGCCAGAGATCTGTCAGGCTCTCATGGTCCCAGCACTGTGCCTCTCCATATGCACGCTCTTCTCTACCCTTCTCCTCAGTCCCAGGGTCCCTGCCCTGCCACACCTCCACTCTGCTTCATTTGCTCATGTGGCGTTGTCTTTACTCTTCTTCCTTGCTTTAAACTAAGCATGAAAATCCCAAATCTTACTGATCTCTGTGTGAAGTACTCAGGAAAAATAAGATTTTCCTACTGTAGATTAAAATATGAAAAGACACTTCTCTAGCCCCACAAATTCCCTAAAACACTTGCTCCCTTTCACCTACCACCATTCTCAATTCATTTTTCCTTGGACATATAACAACCAAGTAGGCACCAAACACAGGGGCAGCATCCAAAAGACAGTGAAGTATCTTGATGGGCATTTGAGGTAAATGATGGCATATTGACAGTCATGAAGCTATAATACAGGGCTGGGGGTGTAGCTTGGGAGAGAGCACTTACCTCCCATTCATGAGGTCCTGAGTTCAATCCCCAGAACCATTTAAAACACTTCAAGTTTTAATATATGAACTAAAACAAATCCTCACACAGATTGCAAACATTGTTTATCATAAAACAAGAAGATTCAAGGTGCAGAGTTTGAGTTAAATCTGCGCTACAAATTCCATCCTCTTGATGTAAGACCCTAAGAACCTCAGAGGCCTTTTCTGTAAAATGAGGGTTTTAACAGCATCATCTCAAGGGATTATGAAATTCAAAGATAAAAGTATTTAGTGCAATATAAGCAATTAGTGACTATATGGGAAGAAATAATTCTATTTGGGAAGAAGCAGCATGTGCTACATTTATTCCTACTTCCTGATCCACATTACATAGATAACCAAAATTCATCTTGATTTCAAGATAGCGCCTCTTAGATTTTCTCTTCTAGTATCCCTTTGACATAAACCCTGAACATTAGTTTGTAGAAGTTATGTTACACTGCATTTATAAACAGAATCAGATAGACACATGTAGCATAATGCAAATATCTAGCCCTAAATCTGGCACTTATTTTTAGAAAGGCAAACACTGATGAAATATGTATGTGACTTAAAAGTTGAAATTCTCAGTGTTCAGTCACTTCTTTGATTTCATTTATTCATTTCATTAATGTTCATTCATTTTCATTTATTCATTTATTTTGAATCTTTTTGTAGTAACCATTTAGCAATATTCTTAGCATATAATATTTGTATATGCGTTGAATAAATGAATGGAAAATATTTTCCAATTTTATAGAATATTTAGAAGGAAAGTATGATGGATATATTATCTCATTACCTCAAGTAATATATAAATAGAATATATTAACTTTTGTGTCCCTATATGCAGAATTTTTAAATGTATACCTATTCTAACTATATCAAAAGCAGTTCATTAACTAGTTCCCCTAATTACAGTTGGATGACTATTGTAGTCAGGGCTTACAAGTAAAACAATTTACTACAGGGCACATAATTTATACTATTATTTTATAATAGTCACCCAAAGAGTTGAACACAAAAAAGTGCAGCAAATCTGTCCACACACTGAATACCTAGAGAATCCAGCTGAGGGCCAAGATCCCATGGCACTATCCTGCGTGAGTCCAGCTGAAGACCTAGAGTCCATGATCCATGACAGTACCTCCCACGAGTCCAACTGGAGGTCTAGAGCCCATGACAGTGACTCAGGCAAGTCTGTTTCATGGATCTGTGCTGGGAAGGCCCAAAGGGCAGTAGTGGAAACTAGAAAGTCTATGCAAGCGGGGTGAAGGATCTGTGCCAGTAGGCTGAGAGTTCTGCACCGGAGCCAGGAAATAACACTCAGAGTAAGAACCAGGGCTCCCCCAAAAAGTACCACAGCCATCCTCAGCCTGGCAAGCTTCTCCAGGAGATTGAGCAGCACATCATCTTACCTTCTAGAGCCAGGAGGCAATGCTCAAAGTAGGGACCAGAGCTCCCCCAAAGTGAACCATGGTCATTCTCAGCGACAAGGTCCCGACCTCCTCTGACAATGAGAGCAGCCAAGTTCATATCAGGAAAAAAGCACAACAAGCTCCTCCAGGAGAACCAATGGCAACAGAAGACCCAACAACCCCATGCTTCCTCTTTGGCTGTCCTTTTTATTTTGGCGACAATCCTCAGGTGGGTCATCCACACTCAGCACCATGCTAATTCAATTCAGCTGGTATTACAAGTTGCTCACCAGTTGTCATTCCACCACAGAAGACTATACCATGACCAATGTCTTTGATTTGGACTCTGATTCACAATTTAAGTTTCTTCCAGTGGTGTGTGCCAATAAAGTACACAAAAATTTGTGGTGAGCAAAAAACCAAAAGACCCAATCCAAAAAATGGGCTCTTCAAACAAATAGACACTTCACAAAAGAAGTAGAACAAATGTCCAATAAATAAATGAAAAACTGCTTAGCATCTTTAGCTATCAGGGAATTGGAAATCAAAACGATTCTGAGATTCCAGTTTACTCCAGTAAGAATGGCTACAATCAAGGACTCAAAATCAACAAATGCTAGTGAGGGTGTTAAGGGGAAAGAACCCTTCTACAATGTTAGTAGAAATATAAACTAGTACAACGACTGTGGAAGTCATAATGGAGATTCCGTAAAAAACTAAAAATAGAAATTCCACTTGATCTAGCTATGGCTCTTCCAAATAGATTCCAAAAAGTTAAAGTCATCATATTATAGTGATACATGCATACCCATGTTTATAGCAACATAAATCACAACAGCTAAATTATGGAAAATAGCCTAGATGTATACCAACAGATGAATGGCATAGATACACAATGGCATATTAATCAACCATTATGAAAGGTAACTTTGAGTCATTTGTAGGAAAATGTATAGATCTTGATATCATAATGTTAAGTGAAATAAATCAGACAGAGGAAGGTTATATATCATATGGTCTGTTTTATATGAGTACCTCAAATTATAAACAATTTAAAAAGCAAAATGAAGGAGAGAGCAGGAAGTAGGGGGGTAGACTTTTTGGAGATGGGAAAGAAGTTCTGGGGAAAGGGTCAAGGGGAAGAGCGGGAGAGAAAAGAGATAAAAATCAACAATATATAATGTATAAGTACCAATTCCTCCAAATAATGTAATTATTATGTATCTCAAACATATACTAATAATATTTAGTTAATAAAACTGAAACTCAAAGAAGTTCAAGGTGGTTAAGAGCAATAATCAAAATTTCTGCTCATCTTTTTTTTCACAGGCATTATAGAGTTTGGAGCAAGAACATAATGCCTAAAAACACAAGAGAAAGTAACATAGAATAAGACGATGAGCTAGCTTCCTTCACCCTGCTCTCACACACTAGCTGTTTCTCTCATGGCATTTAAGATGCTTCACCTTAGAAGAGCAAAACTGTTGGGTCCGTGCCTAGATTCCCAATCCCCCAAAAGGGTGCATGGCAAAAGCCCAAAGAAATGAGACAAGCGGCATGATCTTTAGGGCTGCAGGAGGAGTAAAATCCTCAACAGAGTTCGTGACTCTGTTAGCCGGCAACCAACAGACCTTGGGCAGCCCGTATTGAATTAAAACAAGCAAGCAGCTGAGTGGAAAATGCAGGAAACCTGAGCAGGATCTTGGGCGGGGTTCAAAGACCCCTCAGAGCAACAGACAACGCTAATTAAGGAAAACTATCCAGAAAAATCTCCAGGTGTCCTCAGCTGTGGCCTGTCTTGCCCCCTGAGGTGTCTCCTCATTCTCAGTTCAGCCATGCCTGGGCCACACCACAGTCCTGCACATGTGCTCAGCCTCAGCGGTCTTCAACACAAAACAGTATTTTCATACCCCTGGATGTCACAGTGGCACATCATAGCAGGTGGACATGAAAGTTGCATCTGAAAATGATATTTTTTTCTCAGACAGAACAAAGAAAAGTCCTTTCCTATATTTAATTGATAGGATGATACCACTTGGACATGTTTTTCTCTCAACAGTTTTGATACTATGAGTAAATAATCAGATTCTGACTTGTCCTTATAATAAGTAAGACATTAATTGGCCTCCTTTATTCTTCTCCAAAGCCAGCAGTTATTAAACGCATCCCTTGAAATGGCAAAGGAGATGGTATCATGCTTGGCCCAACTCCTTAATACGGAGACAATAGATTTGTCACACTTCAGGAAACAATCAAATTTCACAGCATTCACTAAGTGACAAGTCATGTGGTACATGATCTCTACAGCTCAGCTCATAGACTTAGCTCCCTCGATGTCTTAAATCAACAACACAGAGAAACCAAGTGGTTCATGGACAACACTTAAGTAAGTCAATAAATTGAAACCTGGAAAATAGGTCACAGTAAAAGTCACTGCAAAGCACAGTTCCAAATTCAATGGGGATATGGCTTTTTGACCCGCTACAAAAACAAACTGAAATGTAATTCATTTCCCCAGATTTTTATGTAAATTTAATTTTCATGAAATTGTTGACTTGCTAACCCTAGAGACTGGTGATGTCTCTATTAATCTGCAGAATGAGTCTTAATCGTGAACTCCTCAAACAAGCACTTTTTCATTCCCTTAATGCTCTCTTTCCATGCAAAATGCTACACTGTGCCCCTCTTGAACTATGTTTACTGGATAGAAAATGAAAATAAATATGAATGTTTTATACTTGCTCCCTTTCCCCAAAGGAATGATCCTTGAAAGGCAGATAATTATTCCCCAAGCACACAATGAAAACAATACTGTATCTAAACATTTATTCTTTTTCATAAAATAAGAGCAAAGAGACTTCCCAAAATATGTAGAAACTGGCAGAAAACAAGAAATCAAAGGTAACTGAAAGAGTCACAAAGTTACAATGCCTTGAGCTTGGGTTGGTTATTTGTCTCTGCTAAAAAATTGGATGTTAGATTTTAAGTATTTTGGGGGTTTTCAAAACATCATGGAAAAGGGTAGTAAAGTGCATTTAGCTCTCATTAAAGTTTCTTTAATTCATGTATGAGTTTGTGAAAGAAATTGATTTTTGCTCTCACCTATGTTAGACCAAGTCTCCCACTGAGAACGATTGTAATATATACATTTTTAAAAGTCTGTTTGAAGGGATCTGAGAGCTATTAAATCACTAAGGACTGAAAGAATCAAGAACCCAGGATGAAGAGCAAAGCAAAGAACTGAGCTTGATGTTCAAGAGTACTTTCACTCCTCAGGCACTTCTAATTACCATGCAGTGACCAAGAGAACGAAAGCTTAGGAAAAAAGTGGTGGCACAAAGTCTGTCTTAGTCTGAATTTCTCCAAAAGCAGACTCAGAGAGGATTCTAAGGTACATAGTTCATTTAAGAGACGTCAGGAACATGAAGATGGACATGAGAACTGATGTAGTGACCAGAGGCAATCAGTATGTAATTTCCTTTTATTAAGTAAGATGCAAAGCACAGCTATTGCTTAACACTAAAGTAACTCTGAAAAGCACATACCTTAGATTTATGCCGCCCAAGGGCTGAGGCTGCTGGTGCATTTATGCACCCTTTCCTATTAAGCCCTGGTTGAGGAGTACTCCACTGGGTGTTGATTAATTCTAAAGCACTTCTAGTCTTCTGTGGATGCAGGGAACAGCCTAAATAAGTTATCAAGACTGAAACACAGACATTGGCAACTGTCATTTGTACCGAGCACACAGATATTAAGTACTGAGGCACATGAGAGAAGGGTGATAACATGTGCTATATATAGTTAACCCTTGGAACAGCGCAACACATCTCATGCCCCAAGTTAAGTTTGCCCTGTCCTATCAGCATTTCTTCCAGATAATTTTTAATCAACAGGCATAATAGTAATTTTGTGAGGCAACGGATATACCTCTCCCCAGGTTGATCCAAAAGTTGTACTTGATTCTCACTATCTCCCTCTGTTACCAATCAAAATTCTAATATTTGGGTGAACTTTCTGATACAAACTTGTCTTTGTCCTGGTGGGCTCTAAACCCCATGACTACCATGCTTTTCCTGGGGTGTGTTTTGGCCTGTTCATTTCCGCCTAATCACTTGGTATGGAAACACTGGGAACCTCCCTGCCTTCATTAGGAAGTAGAATTACAATCATAAGGATTCTATAGCCTCTCAATAATAATGACCAATTCCACTTTTCAAAATGTTTCTGTGCTGCTATGCGATAGCCCAGAATGATTAAGGAAAAGCTATAATTTTAGCTTGCTGTGGAACAAGTTAGAAGTATCTCTCTCCTGGGAGTTGAAATGTAAATTCCTTAAGTGGGTCATTGGGAATAGCAGTGAAAGAGACAGTTCCTTCTCCCACTCTTGGTCCTAGACCCTAGAGGTAGAGGTGGGAATGTCACTATGACACTTCCATGGTATCTGTGGGGTCATCATTACCTTCATAATAACGCTGAGATATTATTTGCCCTTATCACTGTATTGATAATTACACAAACACAATAATGGTTGTTGCTGTTGCTTGGTTAGATTTATGGTAGTTCTTCATAGTCTCCTATGATCTCACTGATATTTTCAGATCCAAAATTGATAGATATATGGTAGGGATCACCAACCCTGCATCCTTTAAATCTATGGGTAAACACAAAATCTTCTATTTCCTGGTTTCTCATTCAGCCTCTTGACTGGGGTGGAATTTTAGGAGCTTCCACTCTCCTTTCCATAGTCTTGTGACCAATGTGAGACTTCTTTCAAATAATAAAGATATGTATCTTGGTTATATAATAAGGGACCAAAGGATTTCTCAGGGGGTGCCGATGAGATCATTGGATTCTCTGTGAGACGTATAGGACTTGTCCATATTTTCCTTGCTAGCAGAAGGACATTCTAAGTCTCTTGGAGTTAGAGTCATCTCAGATCCTGAGATGAGGATTTAAGGACAAGTGATTTGTTCTGGAGGAGAAAGAACCCTAATGTGGAAAACATGATGCAAAAAAGGAACATTATTAACTAGCTAATCTCACAGGGCAAACTCAGGGGGAAAAATTCATCTAAAATAGATGATCCAGCATTGTCACACCCCCACACACCTAAAGAGGGGAAAATATTATTTTTATACCATATAATTGTCAATCAGTATCTAAGGACAGTTTGGAGAACTGTTTAAATTCCTGATCATTTTTACTACTATCACATGAAGAGTCAGAACAACCTTTCAGAAAAATTGATAAGGAACATATATATAGAATTAACTCATTAGTAAGTAAGATCTTGCTGATATGGGTAAAGGCTGACAATATCAACTACAGAATATAAAACTAGCAGAAATTTCCAAGTTTTCAATGCACTAGGAAATTCAACATCTACCAAGGTGTGAATCTGAAAATCAGCTAGAGAAAAAAGGATAGTCTCACTTGAACAAAAATATGGAAGCCAAAAATTAATGGAATGGCATCAAAGTGTTAAAAGAAAATTAGTTCAACACAAATATTTATGCCTAGCAGAAAACATCCTTCAAAACTGAACTAAAATGAAAATAATTCCAGATAAAACAAAACTTAGAAAAGTTGTTGCAAATTTACAAATGTTTAAGTGGTAAAGGCACTGTGTGATCAAATTATCTTTATGATACTGAAATAGACAAAGTTTCCTTATAGATTAATTATAAATAAAAATGTTGACAAATTAAATTGTATTAAAGAATTCTCTTCAGAAAAGACTTGAGAACATAAAAATGTATGCCAAAAAGTAGGAAAACAGGCTCACAATAAGTGTAGCTAATAAACAAATGGCTCATATTCAGAACATATAAAAATCTTAATATGTAAAAGACAAACAACCATAATAATATGGATAATGATCCACAGTCTTTTGAAACATGTTATCAATCGAAAGCTTTCCTGTGATCAGTAAATATATAAGAAATCACTCAGTCTCTGTCATCAGAAAAATGAAAGCTAATTCCATAATGAATATCAGTTGCATACACATCAATATGACAAAACTAAGAAGATTGGAAATACCATGCCCTTACGAGGCTGAGCAGACCCTGAAACTCTCATTATCTCCACTTTAGAAAACTGGCCCTACCTACTGAGGATGAAATGCACTTGCCCAATAATCCCTCACTCCAATTGCAAATCTAAATAGAAAACCAATAAAAATGTGTACGTGTGTTGACTGAAAGGTTTGTATAACACCGTGATGGCATTATTTTATAAGCAGCAAACCAGAAGCAATGCAAATGTCAGTATAGATTTGTGAAATTAATAAAAACAAATGTTTATTTGTAATGCAAGAGGACAGAACAAAGACACACACATAACTTTGAGTAAAAGAAGCCAGATGCAAAACAGTATCTACTATACGATTCTGTTCAGGCAAAATTAACCACTGTAAGATTTAGAATCCTTTGGAAGGGAGTCAATAGTGACAGGGGAACACTTGTGAAAAATTTTTTTCTTATTATTTGGGCATTTTCTCTATGTACATTATAATTTGCTGTAAAATGTTTTTAAACGTAGATTAAGAATGAGATTAGAACGTTAAAATTAAAATATGTCAAAACTAATCGCAAAGGAAAATAGAAGATAATTAGTGTAGGACTTTTTCCTAGAAAGTAAATTGAATTTTGAAACTCATTTTTAAAATTATTGAAGTAAAGTTTCGAACAGTTCCAAAGATCAAATTCTTATGAGATGAAATATTACATATCAAATGCAAATAAACTTGTAATATTAATTCAATATATCCACAAGGTATCCAGAATTAAATGAGAAAATCTCAGGTACAGAATTTTACTATTACAAACAGAAACCGTGTGCACCTGATAGACTGCTATTTGCATTAATGAACTAAGACTAGTTTGTCTTATCACCAACTGGAAGGGCTGTCAGCCCCTCCAATCATTTCTACGCCAATTAAGTGTTTTATCTTTTACCCAAAGCTGCTTATCCTTCACAAATGCCAGTTCCTAGAAAAGCAGCCTTGTCTCCTGACCATTTACATTTAAAATTTCAGCGCTACCCCTGACACTGCCCTCCCTTCTCTATTGATACTTTTGCCTTATCAGCTTTTACATCTATTGCAATCTTTCCATTTCAGTGACCAACTCCTCATTGAAGCCCACAATTATTCTCTCCTAGAATATAACAAGTAGTCTTTTCACTTCTAGTCTTTTGATGTCGGTTAAGGATATACAAGCTACTAGGTTGGTCTTTTTTTTGTGGACAGAACTAATCATGTCATTCTTCATATCAAAAACCTTCACTGATTTTTCTGTTGTCTAGAGAGTGAATCTTGCTACCCCTACTTTAAGACCATCCAAAATCTAGTTCCTAACTACTTTCCACTATGCACACTAGCCAGAATTCCAAGAATGTAACAGTATTGACAGCACCTCATTTTCCTTCCTGTTTCTTTGATGACATTCTCCCATTTTCCAAAATGATTTTCTCCATTTTTCTGTGTTGTAAATCTGCTACAACCTTTCAAAATCAATTTGTCATGATTATTTTGCTGTTGAGTGAGGTCATGGAAAATGCAGACTAAAAGGCTGTTTAAATGGTTTTCAGCATTGATCAGATTTTAGACTCACCCAAAGAACTTCTAAAATTAGCCAATACCAGGGTCATACAAACAGAGTGGTGGAACACTGCTAGAGTCACTGAAGTCTATGAATCCTAAAAGAAATGTGTGACCACCAGCTCAACACTAGCCCAGACTAATCTTGAGAACAAAATGGACTACAATCTAAATTGGCACAAATCAGTGGAAGCTGATTTCCATACATATAAACAATGATGATCACAAAAGAAAGGTTGAAATCAAAGCTAATCATTAGCTGTTCACTTCTATATGGCTGTGAAGGCTCTAACAAACTCTTCTGCAGACAGTATGGGTATATTCTCGAGAAATTACTAAAAAAATTCCTTAATAAAGAAGAGATAGAAAGGAAAATTGAGACTTTGAAGAGCAGTCAAGATATGGAAAAAAGAGCATAGATCAAAAGCACTATAGTAAACAGTCAAAAATCAAAACTGAAGACAGTGAAAATAGGAAAAAGCAAGCAAGTAAAAAATAAAAAGCATTTTACATAGGGGAAACTCTGGAATTAATATTGCAGACTTCTCATCAGGATTCACTAAGGACAGTAAAATTGGGAATATCTTTAAAATTCAGAAACCAAACAAACACACACACAAAAAAAAAACCTGTCCACCAAGACTTCTGTGTCTTGCACTTTATTTCATGAATACAGGCAGACTTTCAGCTTCTACCAAAGGTGTAGCAAGTTAGTCAGTGTTGCTCCCACCCTAATGATAAGAAAAGACTGAATAATCTACAAAAGTGTAATGTTTCCTGAACACATCAAAAAGCTAGGGGATTAGAATAGCCAATTACTCTGATATCAAAGGGAAGACAGGTTACCTGCACTGGCTTAACACCTGCAGCAGGAAAAATACGAGATCTTCATACAAGAGGATGAAAAGAATCCAGGCAGACTTTTAATGAACTGAAAAAGGCCCAGAGTGAAGTAGCATAAAAGAATGGAAACCTTAAAAGTCACAGATGAAAAGACTGCACATGTCCTTACAGGCTCTGCCCCAGTGCTGTAGTCAGGGTTTGCAAGGAAAACAGTTTAATACATGACACATAATTTATAGAATTATTTTATAATAGTCACCCAAAGAATCAACATAAAAAAGTGCAGGAAACCAGTCCACACACTAAACACTCAAAGAATCCACCAGAAGGCCTTGAGCCCACAACAATGGTTTGCATGAGTCCAGCTGAAGACCCAGAGCCCACAATGTCTCATGCAAGTTCATTTCACAGATCTGCGCTGGGAAGGCTCAAAAGTCAGCAGCAGATGCTAGAAAGTCTGTGCCCGAGGACGAAGGATCTGTGCCAGTAGGCTGAGGCCACTGGAGCCAGGAAGCGATGCTTAAATTAAAGACCAGAGCTCCCCCAAAAAGTACCACAGCCATCTTCAGTGACAATGAGGTCCCAAACTCCTTCAACAATGAGAACAGCAGAGTTCATATCAGGAAGCCAGAATGACAAGCTTCTCCTGGAGATTGAACAGCATACATCTTCCCCTCTAGAGCCAGGAAGTGATGCTCAAAGTAAGGACCAGAGCTCCCCAAAGTGAACTGCAGCCATCTCAGCAACAACAAGGTCCCAAGCTCCTCTGACAATGAGAACAGCCAAGTTCGTATCAGGAAAGAAGTTTGACAAGCTCCTCCAGGAGAATCAATGGCAGCAGGAGAACCAACACCATCACTTCTTCCTCTCCAGTTCTCCTTTTCATTGCTGGCAACAATCCTTAGCTGAGCCATCCACACACAGCTCCACACTGATTCAGTGCATCTGGGTGTTGCAAGTTGCCCTCCAGCTGTCCATGCACCATACCCAGGAAGCCCACCAGGGGCAGGAGGAAAGACCAGGAAGTCTGTATCCATGTTGCAGACCAAGAGAAGGAGACACCTTCTCCCCTAAGCACTGAAACATTTAAAACACTAGGGAAAGGGTAACAAAGCCTACACCAGAGGGCAGAGGAGATCTACTGAGGCTGGGGAGGATGGAGAAAGTGAAAATGAAAAGTATCTCATTGTCTTGAGGGACAGCTAGCAAACCCTCCTCTACTCAGTATAGAGAGTCCTCCTAGCACAGAAGGGGCAGCAGAATCATTGAGAAAGCACCATCGTTAGAATCTAGGGACACAGAATCTACATGGCAGTGAGGCTGACCTCTCCAACAACAGAGACTCCTGTTATTCCCCAAACTAAGCCAGAAGATACCAAATAAAATAATCTACCACTGGAGAAAAGCACAGTGTGGAAATATACCTCACTGAGGTTATCTGATCCACCCAGACCATACTTTGAAAAAGTATGATGCCCATTGTTTAGGTAACTAGTCATAAAACTAAATAACAATGATGCAGGCCATATATTTCAAATAGAAGGTTAGATCTATCAAATAGACAGATAGGTGCACTGACTGAACAGAACAGAATAGATGAGATAAATGATAGGATAGATGAATGAACAAACCAGATAGATTGAATGGATAGAGAGATGATAAAAATTCATACCATAGAAAATATCTTAGAAGTCAATGCTAGCAGCTAGCAGCATTCACTTCTTCAAGAAATAGATTTTGCAAAGAGTTAAGGACCTTTAACTCATTGTTCTACTCACCACTCCAACACTGAAATATTACTTCAGTATGCTTGTATTTCAAATATTTTATAAAAGCTAAAATTATTGTTTTCAAGTTAGTAAAGGCATGGAAAACTACTACTTTCACAAAACTCTGATAAACTTCTAGATCAATACAACTTTTCTGGAAAATAGTTTCATAGTTACATGAAAGGTGCTGAAAAAGTATGTTTTTTTCCTTTATTTGACATAAGTTTTAATTGTGACATATTCTAAGAAGGTAATTCAAAATATAAAAAATACTATGTGTTCAAATATATTTAATGAAGTGCCCTGCTGGGTTTTTTGATGCAATGGTAATTTTCAACTCTAGAATAATTTCTTTTTTATGGCACCTCGACTTAATGGACATGATGTAGTCATTAGAAATTATTGTTACAAAGACTACACCACAATTTCAGACAGTGAATGTAATATGATGATGTTAATTGCAAAATGAGGATTTAAAAAGACAATGCTACAAAATTGAACACAGGCAAAGGCCAAACTTGCTGAATTTGTGCCCTGGAAATTTCACCACATTAAGCTTCAATTATCATATCTATAAAATGAACATAATTGTGTGAGTATCACAAATTGTTCACTAAAACAGAATGAAAAAACAACTGGACTATGCACTTGCCTACTCTGCACATAGTATTATTGCATAATGTGTAAATGGATCTAATAAACGTGAATATAAATAATACAGGAATGGGATAAACTAATAAATATGCATAGATTCCTGGATGATATTGAATTTTTTCCTTTATATTTTTTCAATTTTTGATGGTATATATTATGGTATTCTTTCACACCACAAAAGAAATTAAGTTAAAAATATAGCTTCTTTTAGTATTTGCAAAATTTCTTTTTATTATTTCTTATTTATTATTCTTATTTAATTAGGGCAAATCTACTCCATGTCTATTATCCATATTTGGAACTTTGCTTTGGTGTCCTCTCAGATGCCTATAACTAAGAAGAATGGACATTCTTCCTATATTTTACTTGCACCTGAATTTTAGTGGCCTATAAATATAGCTCTTGCAATAAAATTCTCATTTACCAGTGTATGGAAAGTTTTCAGAGAAAAAGCTTTATATTCCATGAATGTATCTGCCTATAAGCTTCTGGGAAAACCATGCTCCAGTCATCTGGAAATTGATAGAAGGAAGCCATCAAGTGCAGCTGTGGGCCACGTTCCTAAGTGAAGGACTCAACTCATGTTGGAGTCAAAGATGTGCAGGGCACCAGACAGATCCCTGACACACATGATTAATGACATTGCCCTAGATCTGGGGACTATGACTTTATTCAGATTTGTCCCTGCATCTGACAGCACCCAAATCTGTACTGTTCCAAATGAAGGCTTGAGAAGCAATTTTCAGGTGAACTGAAGAAGAAAATCACATGTTTGCACTGAGAGAGGTAGCATATTTATGAAAACAATATGGGTGAAATGACAGGTTTGTAGGATGATTTTAGTACATCTGCTCTGTGAACTCTCACTTGGCAGGAACTATGAGGACAAAATCAAGACAGAAAAATAAAAAATTCATTTCTTACAAGTTTGAAACTGTTGTAAATAGTTAGAAATTTGGAATAGAGTTAAGAATTGTGTGTGTGTGTGTGTGTGTGTGTATTTATGAATGTATGTGCATATTTTCCAACCCACACCCTGAAACAAATTAAGGAGAATTTTTGAACTAAAAAATGAAGTAATTTTGACACTCAAGAAAGGATTGCTAATCATGTGTGATTGCAGCTTCAAAACAAGCACTGACAAGTCTTGATAAAAATAAACTTTACATGTTGACTAATAAAATATGCAAGGAATTTCATCAAATGGATGCATTCCTAGTTTTTTTCAAAAATGATTTCTACTAACAATATGGTCTAATATGCAGATAGTTCATCACTTGGGTCCTACTCATACCTGGGCTTCAGATAAGTAAATTTAGAAATAATTAAGCTATTGTCTGTATTTCTAACAATGTTGGTTTCCTATTCTACTGCCTTCCATCTCCTTTCCCCTTTAAAAGCTAGTCTGTGAATGTACCACAAACATTAAATTCTTAATGATACAAAAGCATTTCTTATGACTGAATTTTTGCAGTTTGCTGTATTTTATAGAAAGAACTTTACTAGTCTCTACACAAGCAAAGCTGAATTGGAGGAGAATATATTGTTCCCTCATCTTCTGGAAGTCATGGCTCCATCAAGTTGACAGCTTGTAGTAAGGGAACATGTTCATAAGATGGTAAATTTTAAAGGTCAATTAGTGGCAATTTAAAAACAGTGTTGAAATTTTGGCCTACATACTCTTGTGAGTCTATTTATTTACATTGACATCCACTATGATACAAGAATGAATATAAGAAGGAACAATAAACGTTCAACACAGCGAACATCACAGCCATTCCCACATCCGTCAATTACAGAGCAGGTAAGTATGTTATTATTGAAACATTCTATAAAATGTTATACATATAAAGGAAAAACAGGTGCATTCAAATTATCTGGCATTCAAAAATATACAAGATTTAACAAAAGTAAATTGCATGGGAAAATATATACATTAACATAGTTGCACAGAATAAAAACAGCATTGTTTTGTGGTAAGAGTAAGTTAATGTGAAAGCTATCCTCTTAACATCTGTTAAAGTGCATATCATGTGAACTATAGGCACTAAGTTGTACACTAGATTTCTAGAATGTTCCCTACATAAAAAAGTTTATACCCTTCTTTTGAGCAACAGTAATCCATGTTCCCTTCCTTCCAGCTACTGGTATGTCCCATTCTACACTTTGACTCTAAGAGTTTGATTATTTATGTGCCATATACAAGTGGAGTTATACAGCATTCACCCTTCTGTGACTGGTTTATTTCATTTAGCGTAATATCCCCTGGGTTCATTCATGATGCCACTTTTTTAAAGGCAGACTAGTGCTGCATTGTATACCTATAGCTCATTTTTCATCAAGTCATCTGTCAATTGACATTCGGTTCTTTCTGTATCTTGGTTATTGTGAATAATTCAGCAATGAACATGGGTGTGCAGATATATCCTCAGTGTCTCTTATTTTCAATTTTGAATATATACTCATATATCCATATATATGCTAGATTATAAAGTTGTTCTATTTTTGATTCTATAAAACAGAGAAATGGAAAATTAATCTCATTGAGAATGAAATGTTTCAAGGGTAGCTAAACTGAGAATGCTTATGGACATGTAAATTATCCAAGGGGATAAACCATGTCATGTAAGAGGGAAATAAAACCATTGAGAGAGAAAAAACAAAAATTTCAAAGCAAAGAATTCACAGGAAATTGATTTGCAGTATGTGAAGGCATACCTTTGTCTTCTTTGGCAAATAAAGAAAATTAAAACCACAGCTACACAATTCTATTCTGTAATTAAAAAGCACTTTATATGAAGTGAAATTAGGCAAAGGGATCTTGTGAAGTCTTGACAGTAAATGCTGTCACCTTCCATAAAGGCTTCTTTATGGAAAAAGAAAGAAATCCAGAAAAAAGTTTTTAAAAACTTGCATCTGAATTAAACTGAACAACGTAGAAAAAATATAAAATTTAGAAAGCTTTCCTATATATACTCTCACTCCCAACCACTTTCAAATTGATCAAAATAAAACATTTTGTACCCTATTATGAACCTCTTCAGAGAAAATATCCCCACATAAAGTCACTGATGCCATCAGGCAGAGAAAACATACAATGGAATTAAGTATAGAATAAACCTTTAAGTGTTTAACCTATCATTTTCACTGTATCTTTCTTCCTCCATCTTTAGAAGAATGAAAACTCCTAAACAATGACAGATCAGAATATCTTTCTGAATTGTGTATGTAGTGCCAACTCTGCTCATCATTGGAGACAAAAGAGAGGTGGACATAAAAGCTCTGACGAGCAGTGATAGGACACAAATTAAAGCATATTTTACAAGGAGGGCTTCTGAAGTGTATTCTAGCAATTTAGAAGGAACAATGCTTTGATTGTTCTCCTGTTCAGGAATAATCTCATTGAAGGTGAAGTTTCCCTGTGTCTGACAGCTCTTCACAAAAATGAAACATTTTCTCTTCAAGTACGTCCAAATCAAGATGGTTCGATTTAGGCTGGGGCTTCAAAAGTAATTACAATAGACCTCAAGAAACAGGTTCTATTACACTTCCTTCTTTCATCCAAATTCTTTGTCATCCCAAATATGTCTTAAAGAATTTTTCTTAGAGTCTTTCAAACAATTTCAGCACTAGCTAAAATGCTTGCCAAGTAAGTTGGGACAGTTATATGAAACCCACGCAGAAAATAACAAAGCCGCCAGCAAAACTCTGACTCCTGGCAGCATTTTTTAAAAATTATATACATCATCTTGTTACTTTATTTGTTACTCACCAAAGAAAACTAGTTATTTTTCTTCCTTTCTACTTATAATGCTTTTTTCCTTGTAGGAAATTTTTTAAAAGATGTTTCTCAGGAAATATAAAAATGAATGAAGGTCGTGAAAATGGATTTAAACCACATATACCCAGACTGGCTTTACATTTACTTTTCTATCTTCTACTTAGATTAATAAACTTTTTAAATCTGTGATGGGAGAGAGGGACATTCTTATCTGTAAGGAATAAAATAGATCTGAGCATATTTTGTTCAGTGAAAATAGAAACGGTTCTTTTTTAAGCCCCATAAGTAAGCTTTGGTCCCAAAACCTTGATTACAAACTGATTTTTTCCAATAGGCAATTAAGTAACAAAAAAAATCTGTAAAGGCTCAAAATTAGTTCTTTTAAGCTTCTTTCTCAAGAAATGTTTCCATATCAACAGGTTATTTAAACTTGGTAGAAGATGGATGCACCTTGAGACCATAATGTTAAGTGAAATAAATGTGGCTCTAAGCTTAAATATCACATGATTTCTCTTACATAAGAAGCCCAAACTATAAATAAACAGAAAAATAAAAGATAATAGGAGGTAGGGAGATAGATCTTTTTCAAACGGGAATGGGATCAAGAGTTGGAGGGAAAGAAGAAAAAAAGGAAGGAAAGAGATGAAAAAAAAGCATAGAGATGTATTATACACAGGTACCAACTGCACAAGGAATTTAACATTATACACTGCAAACATGTACTAATAAAAGTTTAAGGACAAAACAGTAACATTATTATTTAGAAAGTTTATAATCACTTCCACTGTGAGGTTCTTAAAGTAATTTCCATGTTTCTTTATCATTACTATTTTTTTCATTATTTCAACAATGTACTGGTTTCATTGCTACTGTACCTATCACAAATTTGGATTCTTAAAACAACACAGATTGGCCCTTCACCCCCAGGAAGTCTCACAGAAAGCAGCATCTCGGCCTGTCTCTTTGGGACCCGAAAGTCTCGGACCCGTAGAGTGGCCTGGGCTGTTTGGATCGAAAGTGTGTGCAGACCTGCATCTCGGTGCGACCCTTTGGGACTGGAAGTCTCCCAGAAAGCAGCATCTCGGCCTGTCTCTTTGGGACCCGAAAGTCTCGGACCCGTAGAGTGGCCTGGGCTGTTTGGATCGAAAGTGTGTGCAGACCTGCATCTCGGTGTGACTCTTTGGGACTGGAAGTCTCCCAGAAACCAGCATCTCGGCCTGTCTCTTTGGGACCTGAAAGTCTCGGACCCGTAGAGTGGCCTGGGCTGTTTGGATCGAAAGTCTGCACAGACCTGCATCTCGGTGTGACTCTTTGGGTCTGGTAAGCACGCCCTTCATCCGCAGGGAACTGCCTGGAGATCCGCATCTGGGCTGGGTCTGTTTGGGCCCATAGCCCCGCCCTTCACCCCCAGGAAGTCTCCCAGAAAGCAGCATCTCGGCCTGTCTCTTTGGTACC
>PVJX010029861.1:0-22545 GCA_004027295.1 Dolichotis patagonum | reverse complement strand
CAGAACTGGGTGGTTTACAGAAAACTGGCTCTGGAGCTGCTCGCCAGGATTTGCATCGTGGCTGCTGTGCTAATGATCTGTGAGACCCTGGCAAGTGATGTAGCTCTTTTAGGAATTCTCATGTGTAAGACAAAAAAAAAAAAAAATACCAGGTGAGCATTAGATGGGAGTGCATGTACAGCGTGCATTTCCATGTTTGGTGCAGAAAGTTTTCATTATACTGAAGTAGCCACTGTGTTTCCCATTACTGATTTTGGTTGCTGCCGTAACATACAAGTAGAATTAGTGCAGTTTGAGTGAATGAGTAGTTGAAAGGTTTCCCATTTTTAATTCTTCTAGCGCTCACAGTTCTTAAATAACCTCTAATAGAAGAGCTCTAATGGTTTAACCTGGCTGGGGAAATGGTTTGGGGAATTTTCCTGTCCCCAGTGCCTTCAGTCACCCCTCTCCTGGCTAAAGACCTTGGTACCACGATGGGACTCAAGGGTAGCTCAACATGAATCCAGAGGAAAATGTCAAGCCAATTCAAGCGTCTTCCCCTCCTCCACTTTGTTATTCCCCAGTGGTTTTCTAAAGCCTCCGAGAGGATACACGTAGTGCTTTCCAATTTTCAGGCTATCACATAAGGAAAACTGAGTTTGATCTCTTGGGACTTAAAAGCACATCCACAAATTGGGGAGCACCTAAAAAGAGTCAGCAGTACCCTGAGCCTGCAGGATTTCAGCTGGACCTGTTACTAATTCCCTTTGAATGCTGCAGCATATGCAAAGGAGGAGTTGATTAAGGACGCACTGCTCCTGAGCTCATCTAACACTTCATGAATCCAGCAGGATGGAGGTGGGGAGACTGGGGTATCCACTTTGCAGAAAAAAGGGAAACCCAATATAATGTTGCTCATCTAGTTTCACAGCCATGCTACTTAACTGCTTCGCATTTAATTAGTGGCCAGTAGTTAAGTCAAGCATCTAACGCTTTGGTTATGTCCTTGAGCTGCAGCAGCCTTTTAATCGTGGCTTTCCCTTTCTCCCCCAGCTCTCTTTCTTTTGATGTGCTATTCTGCAAGCAAATAAAAAGACCCATATTTGATCAGACTGGAAAAGCAGAAGGGGATTTTAGTTTTCAGGTCTTTCTTATTGTTTTATGATTAAAGGGATGCTGGCAGGTGGAAAAAGTAAAACTGGTTCCTATACCCTGTAGGGTTGGGGTTCTTTTTAATGTCCTGAAAGTGGGAGATGGCAGTAGGGGGATTAATAGCACCTCCCAAATAAACTGGACAATCAATGGACAGCAGTGGATGGACTCAGGTGAAAAATGGAATACGGATTGGGGGAAACATTCTGTGAGCCTGGACCCAAAGAATGAATGAGAAGAATAAGAGATTTTCTCAAACGTGGCCAGTGAAACATTGATCAGAGGGGGCCTCTGGGAGATGAGGTGCAGGGAATTGAAATGATTTCACAGCACTTGGCCTGATGATCTGGGCACTGGAGCCCACAGTGTGGGTGGGAAACACATTACCACTGATGAGGGCTTCGAGCTGAGGCAGCCCACCTTCTTACGCACCTGACCTTGGCCTGCCCATGTGCACCCTCTCCGCTAGGGTCAGAAGCATCTCCCCTCCTGTCTCACTCCTTCTGGTGTATTGATAGAATTCAGCAGGCTTCCCTCCTTGTTTCTCTCTTTCTAATGAAAGATTACAGGTGAACTTATATTTTAGTATCTTCCCTGTTTATTGATTGTCCAGTTTATTTAAAAGCCACTCTGGACATGGTAGCACATGCCTGTACTCCTAGCTATCCATGAGGCTGAGGCATGAGGATAATAAACTTGAGGCTGTTCTGGATAATTTAGGGAGCTGCTGACTAAAAAAAAAAAAAAGCCCAAGAGATACAGATCAGTGGTAGACTGCGCTGGGTTCCATCCGCAGCATGAGGTGGGGCAATACCACTTCATGGCTGGTGTCCAGGGCATAGAAACCTTTCAAATACTGTTGGACAGATGGTTGGTTTTGTGGGCATCCTGTACTACAGAGACATTCTCTGTAGGAGGGTGTCTCCCCTCTGTGAATCTCCTTTCTCCTTCCAGGTTGGGGTGTGTGGGTGTAGTTGTGGGTTTGGGTGTATGGGGTGATTAGGGTAAACCATTTAAGCTCTTTTATGCTTCTTTTTCTCCAACTGAGCTGGTCATATACGTCTCTCATGAAGGGCAAGTGAGAGGGGACCGTGAGCCAATCCAGGAGCTTTGTCGAGCATAGCTCTGGACATGTGATGCTTTTCTTAATGTCTCTATCTCTTTACCTTTCCAATCAAAATAATAGGGAGTGTAAATCTCTTAGAAAAAATATTTGATTCTAATTGGACAGCAACTTTATTATGTTTGATGTTTTGTCATATGAAAAGTTGATAGATGCACGAGGAAAAGCTGTTAAGAAATCTCCAAATGCAGTCTTCTATAGGAAAAAATGGATTATGGAGGATTAATCATTATAGTTCATTTTATTGATTGCTTTGGCATAATTGCTTTCCTCTGCAACATCAGCAGTGTCTTTGCTTTCTGCAGCAAGCTGTTCAGAATGAAAAGTGCCCTTAGCTTGTTTTGGGGCTATAGTTACTGAAATGTAAATTCAGTAGAAGAGAAGGATGGAGTTTGACCCTCTTTTGGGGAATACAAAATTAAAATGAACTAACATTTCATGTAAAGTCTATCATCACATCTTTTACATGCTCAGTAGTTTGATAGGAGGCAAGAATTGATAGTTGTCAAACATGGTGTCAGACTTTTGACAATGATTTATTTGTTTATTTTTCACATCTTTTTTGCTGGTGTGTATTGGTTATATGAATTAATGGGTTTCATTTTGGCAAATTCATACATATACCTAACATACTTTTATCATATTTACCCTCATTATCTCCTTTTACAATGTTTTAGTAAAAATGACAACATAATTTGTTGGCAAAATGGAAACTGATTGTACTTGGTACTGAACTAGATATGTAAAATGAAAATTTCATATAGTCAGAATTACTCCCTCAAAAATCCCCTAACATATTTTTGTGTACAACCTTACAGAAGAATCCGTAGTGCTAAAGTCTGAGAATCACTAAGCTGGTCCCTAAGGAGGAACCAAAGGAACGTCTACATTCGGAAGTGTGGCATTCAAATTTATCAAATAAATGAATGTTGAGTGAATCCAGCTTCTAACCAAGAAAGTTCTGTGGACTGGGAGATGGCTTGAGAATTCGTTAGTGTTTCTTTGGTTGCAAGTATGTCTGTCTTTTCTCTTAATCTTAAACCTCTTTAGCCTGTCTTGCTGGATTTGCTATTATGAGGTTTAAATGCTGTTGTGCAGATAAACCTGAGCCTGGTCACATCCTAAAGTTAGTTTGTACATTATATGAACCTATAATATCTGCTATGCTATGAATGGCCTGACTTTTATAGATAAGGAGCCAGAGCATATGAAGTGAATTTTTGAGGTCACGCTCACAAACCCTGGGGTAGCCTGTGAGATCCCTACATCTAAGTGTAACACATTTTTATAATTCCTTCTTCTTGAGTATGGGTATAACCTGACTTGCTCTAGCCCATAGAATGCTGCAAAGGTGATAGGACTTCACTTCTGTGAGTGCAGCATCACATAAACCTCTGCCTGCTCACCGCCCTACTTCAGAGGTTTTCTCTTGTGGCTTGAAGAAGTCGTGGGTGCACTGGTGTGCCAAGGGACTGCAGGTGGCCCCAGGAACTGAAATCAGCAAGAAGCTCTGGAGCTCTCGGTGCTGCAGCTGGAAGGAGGAAGCAGTGAATGTTGCCAACAGCCACATGGGTAGGAAAATCTTCCTTTGCTGTCCCTCCGGATGTGAATCCAGACTGGCTGCCACCCGGATTGCAGCGTCTTGTGACCCTAAGCAGTGTACCCATATAGGCCCCGGCCCGACTTCTGACCCCGGGAAACTGAGATGACACATGGATGGTGTTTGAGGTTGCTCAGTTTGTGTGACAGGCAGGCCAGCAATAGCTCAGCAATGTAGTCACATAAATAGCGAGGGGCAGGACGGGAGCCGGGCTCCTCAACTGGTGGAGCTCTTAGCAGATCTGGAAGAACCTTAGAGGTCATTAAGTCTGGTGTCCTTTGGTGAATAGATCTTCCTCAGTGTCCCTAGCAAGTGGGGACATTTAGCATCTTTTGTGGCCTTTGTATTCCACTGGGTGTTTTCTAGTGTTATACGAGAGTGGCTATATTCTAAATCAGCAGACATGACTTAGCAGAACTTTACAAGAAAAACTTTTAATGGGTTGTTTAGGTTTCTTACTTCATATTGACTTTATATGTCTTTATATTTTTGTGCAGAAATTTTGTGAAAAACTTAGTCAAAATGACTCATTGAGTTCCATTTTTTTTAAAACTCCAGTTCTAGAAATTGAACTCAGCCTTGGCACTGAGTTACATCTGCTGCCTCATTTTTTTTTTTTTTTTGAGACTTGCTGTATGGTCTTGCTGTATGGTCTTGTGTTCACTATATAGCCTAGGCTGGCCTTGAACTTGCAGTGAACTTCCTGCCTCAGCCTCCTGAGTGCTGAGGCCAGGTGTGCCCCACCACACCTGGCCTCATTCTAAATCTTTTTTTAAAAAAGATTTTTTAAAAACATTTTGAGACAAGTTCTTGCCAAGTCACTAAGTTGCCCAGGCTGTGTTAGAACTTGCAGCCCTCCCACCTCAGCCTCCCAAGGTGCTGAATTACAGGTGTGTGCCACCATGCCTGGCAGCTTTCCAGATTTTATAATTGCAGCAGTCTCTTGATCACTGACTTTAGCAAGTGTGAAAAAAAAGGATGAATTGTGCCTGGTATGAATTATTCTCAGTGAATCCACACTAAGTCCAAGAAATCATTGCTGCACTGAGGAATGTTAATAGTGCACTGTAGGCCTTTGCCTGGGATTAGCCTGATGTTTACTGAGGTTGGATTGGCAGACCTTGTGTTTTTTATTTCTTTCCATTTGCCACCACTTCTCCTGTTCTGCAGGATTCTTCACAGTTTGCCACTAGATTTCTGGCTGCCTCAAATTTCATGCCACAAGGATCCAGGGGTTTAATTTATTGGGCCAGGATCCTTGGACTTATTTAGAGGGGCAGGTGCTCTGATTATGGCAGCATCTATTTTGGAGCTCAGCCCTCTCTTCCCAGTGTCCCTTCCCCCCTTTATGCAGAGCGTCTTGTTCTTGGTGGAACATGGACGCGGAGTGGAGGGTGAGTACTTTGGTATGCTGTCACCAGTCAACACCACACTACTCGCTCTGGCTGGGAGACCCCTTGTCTTCTGGTTGTTTTTCTCGCTCTGAATGTAATAAAAATAGCCCCTTTGTCCTTCTTCTCATTTTCTGCTGGGCTCAGCTCATTGTGGCCTTTTGCCTTCTTGACATTTGTCTCAGGAGCCGGAAGATTTTTCATTTGAGGACCAAGGCATTCTCCAAAGCAGATGACTTTAAGAAGCCAGCTAGATAGAAAGCTGTTATATTGGGAATGACAGTGGGCACATATCTTTGCCTCCACCTTCTCTTTGGACAAGGAACGTTAATTTATCTGGGTGCTTTGAGAGTTAGTAGAAGATCAGTTTCACTAAACCTTCTCTCTCTTGTTTTGCCCCCTACCTTTGGGCCACAACCACTGTACTGAAACCCTTTAAAGCTGGGTGTAATGTACTGTGGAAGTTGGTTTTAGAGGGCAGTGAATTCTGGGCAAGACAGAGTCCTTTCCAGGCTTTCTGTACTTTCAAAGCACTGTCATCAGGGAAAGTTAGCTGTTCGGTTAGGGTTGATTTAACAAAGTCCCACAGCTGTGGTAAAGAGGCGGTCTCTGGAGTTGGACTCTCACAGGTTCAAATCCCAGTGTGCTTACTTTGCGGTTTTACAGCTCTTCCCAAATGACTGCATTTTTCTCTAAGGAAGTCCCTACCTTAGAAGTAAGATTCAAATGGGTTAACGTATTCTGTAAGTTTTCAATCTAGTGGTTGGCACATAGTTAAATAAGGGCACTCTAACAGCAGCTATTATTTGTATACTGAGTCCCTCATGGCTTAAATACCCTCAATAATGGAAATAAAAGAGTCATCTGGTAAGACTCAATTGTAATAATGCTCAGGGAGGGACAGCTGGAGTTGGTACACAGTTTTCTGTTTTGCCAGTCACTGTGGCATGGCCCAGGACCTCAGGAAAAGATGGAAATGTAGTTGCTTCTGGGAGGAGCATCTGGTCCATGTCCTGTTTCTACATCTGCCCTGTCGCATAGATAAAACATTACATCGCTTCTCATAGTCCTGCAGACCCACTTACTCCTTTTCTTCTGGGATGCAAAATTGTCCTATTGTTTACTTTTGCTTTTTCCTTTCCAAAATACCCAGGAACTGCAGTGTGGGATTTTCAGTTTGTCTGAGGCCCAGGGAACACTATGAAATCCCAGGTTCAGGGATCTGTGGATAATCATTCAGCATGGACAGAAAACCCAACCAACCAAACAAAAACCCCCCAAAGAAACAAAAACTTTGGTTCCCTTGAAAACATGGTGAAAGGAAACACCTTGTATCTGGTCTAGGACTCATTGTTACCTGAAAACAATTCCCACAGAATGTTTACTCCCGAATACTTGAGGTTATAACCATCGTACCTCTCTACCCACCTCATGGGAGGTGGCACTTGCTGGTGATCTCGGCTCCTCTGGCCTTTGGCCATGGCGTTCCCTCTGCTTTGTGTTTTTCCTCCAGGTATCACAGGACATTTGGTCTTGTAGGCTCCTGCTCAATACAACAAGCCCTGACTACTGCTGCCAGATTATCTTCTCTACTCATTCCCCTTCCTCCTCTTCTCTTTCTCTTCTTCTCTACCTTCTACCCCATCTCCCTTTCCTTCCCCTGTTTTCTCCTCTCTTCTTCCATCCTCAAATTAATATCTGACATACTTATTTTTCAGTAAGACAGGATCTGTGAAGGCAAAGACTTTGCCTGTTTTGTGCATTAGAGTGTTCCAGTGCTTAGCACATAGTTTAGGCCAAATATATTTGGTGAGTGAATGAGTTTTAAACTCAGTACAGGGGAAGTTACTCTAAAAGAAGAAAGCATGTATTTCACTTTTGTCCTTGGACAGCAGATGCCTCTGGTCCCTCATATTATTTCCCTCAGCCCCCATTGACTTTAGCCAGCTGCTAAGGCCAGTCTGAGTAGGTTCAGAAGTACCTTGAGCAGCTGGTGGTCCGTCCCTGGCAGTCACCAAGCCTTCACCACTTTCCTCACAGTGGTGGCCTAGCAAAGGCAGTCTGGAAGTTAACGTTCATTAACCCGGAAGTTAAAGCCTCAGGGAAGTCCACAGCCTTTGGCAGTGAGAAGCTGATGAATAAATGCCTTATTTCCTGCCCTTTGGTGGATTATTCTGGAACTCATTCTCTATGCTTTTTGGCAGATCCCGGTGGAATCCTGCTGCCTTTGCTCACATGAGCAACCATAATCTTGAGTTTTACCTTAAGTCTTTGTCTCAGACTCTGCTTTGGGGAGAGCTTTCTCTAAGACCTTGTTCGTGTTGATATTATTTCTTAATTGCCTGTCTTTTGTGCAGCCTGCATAGATACTAGAGGTATAAATTTCATGGACTTTACTTATGCTTAGCTGCTTAGGAACTATGTCTCTGTCAGGATGATAGAGGACTTTTTGTTCCTGGACTCCTGACCACTGCCATTCTGTAGATCTTAGAAATGTCCCCTGAGCAATCCACTGGCCTGTGCTTCTCCCATGTCCCCCCATGAACACACAGCCCTGGAAGCAAGCTTGCTGTTGCTTTCTCAGGCCAAGCGTATTTATAGCACTGCCTTTCAGACTGCAGGATGACTTGCAGAGGTGCTTACTTTGAAATGGACTTTCTGAAGGGCTGCTATGAGGATAATGAGGCCATTTCTACATCTGCAAGTTGGAATACATTATAGGATAGTGGTTGCAAAAGGCACTTGAAACGATAGAGCGTTTTATACAAGACATTTTTTTAACCTTTCAAAAATCATTCTGCAGCTGTGTCCTGGTGCTTTTGTGATCAGTTTATGCCTTACACAGGTCATTTTGTCAACTGTGAGTTTACTTTTAAACTTCTGGCAGAATTGCCGAGTGGCAGGTTCAGCTCAGATGGGGCGTTGAGGGGAGAAGCAGAAGGCGGCTGTGATAGAATTTTGCCAACTCTAGGGTGTGGGTTCACTAACTTCTGTGCTGTGGGTCTCTATGGAGATTTGGTGAAACCTATGAATACTGTCTCAGAATAATGTTTTAAAATATATAAAGCAGAATTCATTGGATCCCAAAGAAAATCAACTATATAGGAATGTAGTGATTAAAACCTTAAAACTTTTTTGTGATACAGAATATGTATGGTTCTGTGTTAATGCATTAAACTACATGATCTACGAGTGGGTCCATTTGCTATGTAATTATGAATTTGTTGGTAGTTATCTCTTTTGAGGTATTTACAATAAACTAAAATGAGATTAAAAATACCCATGATTCCTAGTTGTGAAAGATCATTGCAACTGCTAAATACGCATCAGATTTGTTGCTGACATTCATAATTGAAGGAAATGATGGATTTTAAATAAAGGTTAATGCATCTAAAGACGGTATTTTTAAACTCTGGTTCCTGGAACTCCAGATTCAATCCAAGACCCTCAGATTGAGCTCATTCTTGGGCTTGGCAGTTGACTTTTGATTTTGCAGTGCTGGGAATGGAACCTAGCGTCTCCCATCTGCTAGGCAAGTACTTTTACTGCTGAGCTGTACCACAGACCTTGGCGGGTGCTCAAGAGCCAGTGCTGAGGCTCCTCTAGGTTGGGGGCCAGGTGTGGGAGTGGGGGTTGGTGGGTGATCATTGGCTCCCCTACCTGTCTTCCAGGTGAGGTTTGGGAAATGTTGGCTGAGCCAAACCCTTGCTCAGCACAGTGACTGCTGTTGTTTCCAGCCAGAAAAATGTTAAAGATAGGTGAGAAGTCACTAGGATATTATCTCTCAAAGTTCTTCCCATTGGCTCCTGGGTTTTCTGTTTGTTTTTTGATTTCTTTCATTATAGAAATGACTATTGATTGGGAGAACCAATGATGTCTGAAATTACTTATTAGATTGAAAGTACTGTGGAAAGTGATTTTACTAACTTGGTTGTCAGGTTTTCTCAAGCAGGGTCTGTTTGCTGATGGCAGCTATGTATAATGTCGCAGGATGAACAAGTCTGGCTTTTGCTTGACATTCAGTGTTTTCACATCCAATAGATGACGGTCCTCACACCTTATAAATTTATCCAACAGGAAATATCAGAAGAGGAAGGCCAATAACCAACATGTGTATTCAAAAAGCGAATGATAACTGGGTGTGGTGGTGCACACCTAAATCTCAGCATGGTGCGAGACTGAGGCAGGGGAATGACAAGTTTGAGCTCTGTCTGGGAAACTTAGATTCTTGCTCAAAAGTGTAAGAAGAGCTGAGGCTATAGCTCAGGATGAAGGTCTTCGGTTCAATCCCTAGTACTGAAAAAAAAATTTGCCACAAGAGAGAAGATGTGCTTGAAGAAGCAAGTTTATTAGGGCACCGTGACTGGATATCCTGGTTGAATTTAGGTTTTGTGACTCATTTATTACTCCCCCAAATATTTGCCACTGGTTCCTCCTGGTAGTACGTGAGGTATTCTGTGAAGGGCTAGAGATGAGAGAGAGGCAGCGCTGAGTTCGGTGCCTGATCCTTGCCCCTCCATGTTGAGTCTTCTGGGAAAGGTGGACATGACTGTAAAAATACAGTTGTGAGCAGTGCCAGGAAGACATGACTAAACTAAGGGATGGTAAATGAGTGCTTCCCTGAGCAGGCGGCAGTGTCTGGGACAGGAAAGTGAGTGGGAGGGAGCTCATGAGGCAGAGAAGGAGGAAGAAAACATCGAGAAGCCCCACTTCATCCTTCGCCATGTGCTTTCAGTGAGGAAAAGAGAGTCAGAGAACCCGGCGTCATGGTCAGGAGTACGTGGAGTTTCGCTCCAGGTGAGACTTTGCCTCTCATCTTACTTAATCCTCAGAGCAAGCCTCTCAGCGGTTGGTTTTGTTTGCTCCAAGTCTCTAATGGGGTAAAAAGAAGCCATTCATCTGCTTAGGTGAGGGCACAAGCAAGGAAGTGTGGACTTGGAACTGCAAAGGAACTGGGTGAACCCGCCTGTGGGAAGAAAAGGAAGTGAAAAGTAGGAAAAGCCTGGAAAAGCAGAGGGGGAATTGAGGCAAGGCAACAAGAAAGTATTTCTATATTTTCTGTTTGGAAAACACAGAAAGTCCTATTCAGGGCACCTCTTGGTTTAAGGGCAGGGTCATTAAAATAGACGCAGTCAACCCAACATCTGGCCATGTGGGAGGGGAAGATTAAATTTTAGCCACACATTTATACTTTCTTATATATACTTGATGACATAAACAAAATGCCTGTCAAGTACATCCAGTGGAAATTTAGCATTTATATTGAGACAGTAATATACCCTGGATTTTTTCTTCATTTGGAAAAAACCTTATACAGCAGTGACCTATGGTTTGACATTAACAACTTACCAAAAGTGCTATGAGGATGCTCTTCTCATTCGGGATGTAAAAACATAAAAAATCACATTTATAATGTATCACAACCAGACCCTGAGTCACAAGGGATTTTTATGTCAATTCCACATTTTCACATGTGAATTCACTAATTATAGCTTCGTTTCAGCATCTAAGGAATACTGGATCAGGATCCTAAAACTTGAATACACAGGAAAGGCACCACACACCCCAGGAGACTTTTAGATCCCAAACTACAGGGGACTATGAAGTATGGCGCTTCTTTCTACTTAGGAGTTGACACCCTCCAGATAATAAGCACACTGTGCATTCTGAAAAGGAAGACTTTCCTGTACCAACCATGAGTGCCGTAATCTATGTAGTATGAAAATTAACACAAGAGATGCAAACTTGTTTTTCTGACCTATGAGATCTTTAAACTTTACTTAAAATAATAGAGTCACATGAACACTTATCAGTCCCTATAATAACTGGAAAAGCCGAGGCAATGAAATTTAAATATTATTCAGCTTTTTCTTCCAGCCATTTATAGCCTGGCATCCATCCCCAGGAACTTTGCACATATAGCCTCTTCTGTTCAGAGCCACATGCTTCTGTTGATCATAATTTCAGATAAAGTGACTGCTTATTGGTTATTGCTTGCCTAGACTAACTTTTATTGAAGTTTTATAAAATGAGTGTCCTTGGGATCACTTCCTGAGTCCTGTCTTTCATCTTGACCTTCTCCCACTCCCCTGACCACACTCAAATCGCTGCACCACATGCAGTGAACCTGGGTCTTTGTGTTATTTGTCTTAAACCAAGTCCTTTAGGCTGTCCCCACCCCTAACTGTGCCATCTATCAGGAACTCAGTCTGGGTGTCCCTGTGTGAGCCATCCTGTGTTATTTCCTGGGTGGAATAGTCCAGGTAACATTTTTCATTTTGTTACTTGGAAATCATACTTTTCCTTTAGTAACTATGTCAAGGGGGAACTTTTGACTTTTGGTCAGACATGTAGGCGAGTAGACAAAAAGGCGGTCAGGGAAGAGAAAGTACAAGTTGAACTTTGGACCTGTTAATATATACAGTATCTTGTTGATATATTCATGTATTTGTGTTTGTCTCCATCAAAACAGATTCACTTAAGACATTGAGTAAGGCAAGAAATAAAGGTAAGAAAGGGTAACTAAGCATAAGATTATAGAACATGCATGTTGAAAAGTCCTAATCACTTACTGAAAATGGATTATAAATTTGACTCTGAGCTTGCTAGCAGTTATAATAAAACAATCAATTGCATGATGTACAACGTACACAAGGTGAAAGTACTGTAGTGTGCTTGGTGCCACGACCCAAGCCTTGAGCCATGGAATCTGTCCATGAGTTGGGTCCCACAGGGAGTGTGTGAGACATCAATCCATCTGGCCATGTAAGAGACACCCCTTTCAAGGCCCGGCTTCTTTGGCACCCTTTCCAGGTAGCTGGTCAAATTCATTTTCTTGTGATTCTTCCTGAGACCTTAATGTGCTGCACGAGCGGTCAATGAAGTGTGTTGCACTTTCCTTTTCTTGAAGGCCGTAGGCAAATCTGGCTGAGGCCTGACCTGTGAGATAACTGCAAACTGGTGATGGTTCTTTGCTTACACACTCAGTGCCTCCCAGACCCTTGTGGAGGGCCTGGTGTGTGCTGGGTGCTACTTTTAGCCTGAGATATTATGGGTTTTTTTGGTTTTGTTGTCACTACTCTGCTCTCAACCATCCCACTGTTCCTTTTTTGGACCACTTCAGTCATCTCCTGTTTTGCGTAACTCTCTTTCTCTTGCCAGTGTGATTCTCCACCCAGTGGCTGTGAAAACTGAGCCATCTTCTGTTCTTCTGCTCCAAACTGTTACAGTGACACAATTGGAAGCACATTCCAGTCCTGCATCTTAGAAACCGTCTGCTTCCAGGGCTCACAGACATTGCCATCACCTCTTACCTCTCTTTGCTCACCTCACCGGCAGCCGCCCTGGCTCCTCTCTGCTCCTGAGCACAGCCTGCTGTGTCTTTGTCTTGTCTGGAAGTTTTCATTATGTCATTCATCGTCAGAATCACCTGCTCCAGGGCCAGGCTGTCCCTGAACACCCCAACAAGTCTGTATTCTTGCTCATCTTCCCCCTCGCTCTGCCGTGTGGGCACTGCTTCAGGAACGCCTCCTGGATTGCAGTGGTCCTGGCTGAGCTTCCTCTTGTCTCTGTGGCTCATGTCTTTATCTTCAGTATTCTAAAAGGCCCAATCAAGTATTTTTAATGACCAATTCCTTTTGCTCCCGGTGTTTGTCTTCCTCAGTGAGAGAGTCACTTCTGAGTAGGCAAGAATCAGCCTTGTTAATTTCCCCAGCGTGTCCACAGAGGGGCAGGACCCCGTCTGCTTTCAGTGGCTTCAGGGTGAGTGTTTCCAGCATCTTTAAATAGCCTAGGATAATGATGGCGAACCTTTCAGAGATGAGAGCCCAGACTGCAACCCCAAACCCACCTATTTATCACAGTGCCGATGCTGCAATTAAACCTGAATACGGAGGCTTTGGTTTAGAAAAAAAAATAACTCATACATTAACATCTTTTATGTTAAAAACAAACAGCACGCATGCCATAGGTTCGCCACTGGCTGCGGGGTTTTGGTAGAGCATAGCATGATCTTGTGTTTTAGAAATAATAGAAAACCAATAAATACTGAGTTCCATTAAACTGTCATTCATTATTGGTGGTACTTCATAGAAATAATTACCATTTCATTTAGAAACTGCTGGTGTATTTTGATTTAACTTTCTTTTTTTTGGTAGAACTCTTCAGTATAATATTATTTAAGTTACATATTATGTTTAAGAATGATTTGCATTCTACTTGTGAATATAGAGTTATTAAAATTAAAGCATAATAAAAATATGCATTGTAGATCAGTGAGGCATAGCCACTAGACTTCCTTGTTTTGCCCACACGAGGGCATCATTGTCAAGCAAAAGATAATTTTAAGGCTGAAAATTTAATAAAGGTTTACATTAAGCTTTTAAGAAGCATTTATCCCACTAGTGGATTAAAGTGGCTAATATTGTCTACGACAGGCTTTGTCTTGCTACATAATCCTTCCACGGCTGAATTTGCTGTGAGTGTACGGCCATGAGTGTTACATGTTTCCTGTAGCTGCATCACACTCTCCCTAAAATGCTCTGTGTCACAGTTCAAAGGCACCGTGGCTGTTCATGTTATATTAAGGCGAGGGATTTGGGAAGGCTATAGGTTAAGTGTCTATTCACTTGGGTGTAAAACTAGAAGCTTAGGTTTATTCATTTATTAACATAGCTTATTTAAATTCCATGAGGTGTGGGATAATTATTCCAGAAGCTGGAGTGGCACAGACATAAACCACTGTCTTGTTCCCCAAAGGTTCACATTCTAGTTATGGGTCGGTAGAACCCCTGCCCACGCTGGAAAGGATGAAGTATTAGAAGGTGCTGTTACTGGGAGTAATTACAATTTATCTTATTCTCATGAATATTCCTTAAGAAGTTAAGTTATATCATGTAAAAACTTTTCAGATAAAAGTTCAAGTGCTTGGCAGTTCATAGCTAGCCTCCAGCATATCATTTTGGTAGCCATATATTAAATAAAATCCTTGGATATGCTGTTTTGGTTTATTTGAAAAATGAGAAATGAAGGGAAAATTTCTAATTAAAACCTGGCCTAATTAAAAGAAATAAACCCTCTGCAGGAAAGATAATTGGGCCTTGAGAGATTTACGGCTAAATTGCCACTACCGGTCCCATTTGTTCAGCCTCAGACTTGGCCAATTTCACTTGGACAACAGGCCGTGGAGCCATGCTGCGTGTCACTGAATTGGGTGAGTGTGTTTTATTTTATGTAACTTGCCGGTTTGTTTTCTCTGTTTGTTTCTATTCCTGTTCTCAACAAAGCATTATTACTTAATAGTGATTGCTTTTGCACTTTTCATGGTCACTAGAAGGCTGGAGTGTCCCTTAACAAAATACACGGTGACTCAGAAAGGAAGTATGTCGCTACTCTGAAGTAAAGATGCTGGCTGGTTTAAAGAATTTCTCAGTTTTTAAAATGATCACATGAACCTTACACAAGTACAGGCTGTCTAATTTATCTAAGTCATTTCTGACTAGAAAAGCCTTCTAAAAGAACTCTCCACCACCAACTTAGATCAGACAGTATTGATAACATGTGAAATTAAAATGCCATTTATAAAATTCTTTAATTTTTAATAGATAGTTACTGTCTTTAATGGTTCACTTACAACATGCTTTATCGTGTTGTAAAGTGGTTCAGTAATAAATTCTTCATCAATGTTTTTAAGCAATAAATAAACCATGGGTATGTATATAATACATATGTAAGATATATATGCTCATGTTTAATATATAGGACAGTGGACCTGCTCTAAAGGACGGTAATCCCACGCATCATGTGATAATCACAAATGACGGCTCAGTGGAGGCTTTGGCCATGTATTGCTGCCTGCGATACGTGCACATAAACAGTGGGACACTGATAGCCTATTAAGTGCGTTTGCTTTCACTGGCACACTCTTCAGTGTAAGAAGCTCATTAATGCCTGTTTTCTTTCAGAATAAATTTGTAGAGAGAGAATACACTTCTGGCTGTGCATTCGTTGGTGGAAAAGCTGTTTGCGAATTTCCAGAGACAATTCAGTGTGATTGTGTTATTTAAGCAACTGGAAATGGAAACATCTTTCCTCATTTTGGTCTGGAGAAGTGATGGGTTGTTTTATGTAGGCAAGTTCCATTTCAAAATGTGCAGTGGTTATTGGCCAATCCATTACCTTAGTGGGACTGCCTTTTTCCCTTCTCCTTCTACTCAGGATACTTTTTTGACACCCCTAAACTAACGTTATTTATTTATAAAACATTTTCCACTTCTGTCATTTTCTGTCCTGAGTGGAAATAAGTGTGGAAAAAATGATTTACCACATGTCTAAACTCTGAAGAGTGTTTCCTTTTGCATCATTAGCTGGAAGAATCACTGATGCTTGTACCCCAAGACCCAAGAGGCCAAGAATGGGAGTCACCAGGTCACCATAGTAGGTACCATCCCTGGAGGTCAGAATTGAGCTGGGGTTGAGTCTAAAAATAGCTCATGATCCCATCCTTCTACCCTGGAGGTGTGGTGCAAGATGCCTTACTTGGAGACCTGGGAGAGGGCAGTGTGGTGGAGGAGCAAGTAGACGGTTTGCTTTTAAGCGAGTTCTATCTGGCATATTGCTGCAAAAAGTGCTCCTGAATTGGCCTGTGAGAGGAAATGAATTTGAACAGATGCACAGACCCAAAAAAAAAAAAAAATCCACTTTCTCTTTTGTTTTGGTGCTGAATTCTTTCATTGAAATCAACAGAAATAATTCAGCCTTGGTGTGAGATTTTCTGGCTCTGGTATATTTCTCCTGCAATGCTTTCCAGAGTTTTGACTTGAAGTCCATTTGTTTTCTACCTGTTTGAAAAATGGTGGTTTAAACATCCACAGCATTTATAATTGTTTCACATTTGAGCTTAATTTGGAAAGTGACATTAGTTAGCCTTTAATTAATCTGCAGCAAATCAGAAACTTGTATCATTATCTTTCACTAGCTTTATGAGGTGAGGCAAAATTTATTTAGGGATTAATATACACCACTGTAGACCCCAAGGTCTGCTAATTATTTCTGTCCAATTGTCTATACAGATTGAGCCACAGATAACAACTTTTTAACTTCAGGTTGATGACCAGTGTCTTCAAAGGAAAACAAAGATGGATTTATTTTCAGCCTATTTACTAAAGTGTGAAAAGGCACTCATGCTTTTTGGAAATACTTTTATTAGAATTGAAACATTAGAAACAGTATCTTGGTGCCTTACAGCCAGAATTGCAATCCTGACTAGCTTACTTGCTGAATGACATTGAACAGTCACTTTTTCTCTTTCTTCCATGTGGGAGTATAAATAAGCCCTAATTTTGAGTGAGTGGATATTTTAAAATGCTTTAACACAGTGCTTGGTGCATAACAGGTGCTAAGGAAGTGTTTTTTTGAAATAAAATTGGCCTTACCCAGTAGAGGTTTGAGTGAATACTTAGAGTTGAATTAACCAGAATGTCCAAACTCTCAGTTCTTGTGGTTCAGGATTGGTGATCAGGTCTCAAATGTTTTATTATATCTAATAAATTGAAGCATTTCATGTGAATATGAATATGTGATATCTTATTTTGATGCAATTTCTGAAAGTGGGAAGTTGAAAGAATAGGACTTTGTTTACCTGTACTTTCAATTATTTTGATTTACTAGTTACATTCTCCTCCACGGTTTTTGCATTAGTTTGTTCATTCTCCCTTTCTTTCTCTCTTTTGCTTAGGCCCTGCCTCTTTCTTCCTTCTTTTCCTGTTCTTTATTTTTCTTGGAATGATTTATATTTGCTCCTTTATCCTGAAATATTTCGGAGTATATTTAAGTAACATGGACAATTTCTTTTTTAACTATAGTATGATGATCACAGTCGGGAAATTTAATAATAATAGGTTAATGTAATTTACTCTTCAGGTTACATTCAGATGTTGTTAAGTGTCACTGTAATGTCCTTTATGGCTCTGTGTGTGTGCACATGCGTATGCAGTTCATTCTGAGAATGATTGTGTGCTTCATTTTCCTGGTCTAAGAGCCAATGCTGGGTCACAATTGCATTTGATTAACATGCCTCTCTTGTGTATTTGGAAGAATTCTCTTTCTTTTTTTGTCTTTCATTACCTTGATACTTTTTCAGAATGCACAGCCATGGTGTTCCAAAAAGTCTCTCAAATTTGAGATTGTCTGATTTTTTATTTCAGGATCAGATTTAGGTTCAAGGTGTCTCTGTCTTCCAATTATAAGAGGAAGCAATATAGCTCATCTCTGTTGATTTTTAGAATGAAAGATTATGATGCTGTGTAGATTAACATGTGTGCAGAGAGGGTGCATAGCAGAAAGGCCTGAAGCGTGGTCTGAGAGTGCTTACCTACAACAAGTGAATGATCTTTCTGAATGAAAAATGCTGTAGAAAAATTGACACCACTAATAGAGAAGGCAAGTGAATCAAGAGAAAAGAAAGGTACAATTTTTTCTTCCTTGATAAGAGATCAAGGGAAGCCAGTCTTCTTGTGTAACTTGGAAATAAACATCTGAGGAATGGTCTCTTTTGCCTGAGAACCTCAAATGTCCTAGGTACCAGGAAACACATAGGCATTCTGCCCCTTGGTAGCAAAAGAGTGACTGTCTGCACATAATGCCAACATACCAGGTGACAGATGAAAACCAGAGCCCAACATCCAAGTGCTGTGTCTTTTTAGTTTATTCTGGGAATGATCAGACATGTTTTTAAAAAGCATTTTTTTTGTAAGCCTAGATGTGGCCAGTGTCTTTCATCATTGAGAATTCTGAAAAGTCTTTAAAAATAAATGACTTTTAAAGCAGATGGACAGAAAAGACCTTGTTATAGTTGGGAAGAGCAGAGAGAGGGAAATCAAATGACTGCTCTTTAATGCTGTGGGTGCCACACACAAAATTATGTGTGGTTTTGAACATGCTAAAGGTTAGAAATGACAAGAAAGAGTTAATCCTTCCATGTATGTAAGGTACCCTGTGGGAAAGTCTCCCTGAATGAGTTACTGCTCCACCTAAAATTAAACCCCTGGCTCCTTCTCTGGTGTAACGAACTATAATATTGCATTTCTTTTCACTGATGGATCTGTTTTCTAATGAATTGAAAAGAGAATACCCAGTGGTTCCTTTTGTGTGAAGAAAACAAGATAAGTATTAGCCAGGAAAGGTCATTTTAGTTTCCGATACGCGGGGAGTTCATTATGACGGGTTCTGAGGAATTACAGGATGTAATTCTTTCCAATAGCAGAAGGTCACGTCATACCCTTGGGTGGACATGAGGACCAACATGCTTTAGTAAAGTTGGAGGATCTGGCAGATGAACATTCTCAAGTCATTTTTTTCTCCCTAGTAATTCATATTTATACAGTTATTCAAAGCCCATTCTCTCTTGCTGAAGTAATCATTCCAGTATGAGCTGTCCTCCCCACAGTGACAGAGGGGCAGGGCTGGAACCTCAGCACCTGAACTGCTTTCTAACCCGATTTGTGGAATTATTTTTGGGTTATCTAAAGAGAAAAATTTCAGTTATGCTTCATGGTGGGAGGTTGTAGTGGGTTTGTCAAGATTCTAAAATAGATTGCATTTTAAAGATTTTTTAAAAACTTATTTTTTTAGCTGAAATATAAAAGCATAAAAACATGTTGAGTGAGGTACCACATAATATTTTGATACATGTATGTATAGGGTATTATTTAGGTCAGGTTAACCATATTTATCTCCTCAAAAATTTTATTTCTTCATGGTGAAAACTGTCAAAATACTTTTTCCCCAGCTTTTTGAAATTTATAGTACTTTATCATTATCTATAGTCACCCTACTGTGTTGTGGCACACCAAAGTTCTTGCTTCTGTGTAAATATAACTTAATATTCTTTGATTAACCTTTCCCCACCCTTTTCTCTCTCCCTGGCTTCTGATAGCCACTATTCTACTTTCAATTTTTACAAGGTATGATCAAAATATATAGTGAATGTTTAATTTTAAAACACTTGAAAAGTAAAAGACACGTTGTCATTAAGTTCCCTCAAAATACTTCCCCTTCTTCAGCCACACTTTCCCCTTTATTCTTGCTACTTTCTGAAGCAATTCTGGAAATTCTCTTCAGTGAGTGTCTTTATGAGGTGTGCTTAAAATGTATGGTGAATGTTGTTTCCAAGTGCCGTCGAACAGAAAGGAGAGCTCACAAAAGGAAAGAACAACTGGGGTAGGGGAAAGGAGAAAAGAAAGAAGGGAAAAGATTGCATGTCTGTATACACACACAAGATAGAGAACTATACTATTAATCTCTGTTCATCAAAAAGAACAGTTTATGCTTTCATTGTTTGAGTGTTTGATCATTTTTTTCATGCCTATATTTTGTAATCAGAACAACTACTTTGAAGATAACAATATGCAATATATTAACCACTGTTAATCTATTATTTTGTTTTGAAATTCAGTATCATTGTTTTTATTCTTTGTTCGTTAAAGAAAAAAAAAATCATGGTGTGTCCTCACTCAGTTTATTCAAAGAATCTAGCACTATCCAACTTCTGTTCTTCCCCACAGTAAAAAAAACCCACAAAAGGTGAACATTTTGAATCTGTTCAGGACACCAAGGCTCTATAATTAGACACTTATGAAAGAGGACTTCCAGTACCATGGGATAAGTGTTTTGAAGTGAAGAGACTATTGTGAGGGGCAACTAATGGCAGTGTATCTTTTACCATAATAAATTTTTTTTGAGGAAGTTAACCTTTCACTATAGTTTCACATATGAAATATACTTTTTTAGATTCCATGTATGAATGAGATCATATGGTACTTATCTTTCTATGCCTGGCATGTTTCACGAAGTGTATTGATCTCCATTTCCATCTATGATTCCTCAAGTGAAAAGATTTCCTTCTTTTTTGTGGCTAAATAATATTCCATGATTTGTATATACCATACCTTTTTTTTTTTTTTGCCATTTACTAGTTGGTGTGTAGTTGCTGGTTTCATTTACTTCTCTACATATGCCTAATAGTGGGATTGCTGCATTATATGATAGATCTATTTTGATTTTTTCAAGACCTCCATTCTGTTTTCCATAATGGCTGTGCTAAGTTACATTCCCACCTGCAGGATATAAGCATTGTCTTTTCTTTACATCCTTGCTGTCTTAGTTATTTTGATAATAGACATTCTTACTTGGGTGAGGTTTTGATTTGCATTATTTGTAATCTTAATTTGCATGTCCTTGATGATTAGTAATGCTGAGCATTTTCTGTTGTTTTTTGAGACTCTGTTACACCATCTAGTCCAGGCTGGCCTCAAACTCAAGGCAGTCCTCCTGGCTCAGCCTTCCAAGTGCTGGGATCATGAGTATGCACTACAGTGCCCAGCTGCTGACCATTTTTAATGTTCCTGTTGGCCATTTCCATGTTATCTTTAGATGAACGTCTTTTTAGAATGATTACCCATTTTAATTGGTTGTCTATTTGCTATTGAGTTTTTGCACTTCCTTGTGTAATCTTATTGTCAACCATTCTCAGATGTGTAATTTGTATTTGTTTCCTTTCTGTTGATTGTTTCCTTTGCTGTGCAGAAGCTTTTCAATTTGATGTAATCCTATTCATCTAGTTTTTCTTTGTGCTTTGAGGTCTTGTCCAAAAACTAGTTGTCCAATTTCAGTGTTTCAGTAGCCAGTTTTTCCTATATTTTCTTCTAGCAGTTTCATATCTTACATTTTAGTCTTTAATTCATTTTGAGCTGGTTTTTGTAACTGGTGATAGTTAGGGCTCTCCTTTCATTGTTTTGCATGGGGATATTAATTTCTCCAGCAGTAGTTTATTTGTTATTTTTCAAAATAATCATTTCTTTATTGACTTTTTTTTCCTGAATGCAATGGCTTTTTTACTCTTAAGGAAAATGAACATCTTTTAGAAACAGCTCGATACACACAATCTTCAGTGTGAAGCAATATAATCATTTTTAACATTTACAGTCTTCATATCGATTATATATGTATATATACATATATATATACTATACAACAAGGCCAGGTAGAATACACATGTTCACTATTTTACAGTCATGTGTACAAGAAGTTGTGAGGGCAGCCCTGGGCAGGGGACTTCCTCAGACCTGTTGAAGCATGGACAGAGCTGAGGACACAGACAGACTGGTGGGACTGGCCTGAGCCGGTGGCGGTCCAGCAGTATTTATTGAAAACATTGTCTTTTCTGCAATACAAGTTCTTAGCACCTTTGTGAAAAGTTGGTTGGCTGTAGATGCCTGAGTTTGTTTCTAGGCTCTCTATTCTGTTCCATTAGTCTATGTGGCCATATTTATGCCAGTACCATGTTCTGATCACTACTGCTTTAAGTATGTTGTGAAATCAAGTAGTATAATGCCTCTTGCTTTTAAAGAATATTGATTCTTTCACTCCATGAACATGAGTGTCTTTTTAAAAAAATTTTATTTAAAGAGGAAAAAAACCCAAACAAAACAGAATAAAGGATAGCAACAATACAGAATTCCAAGGAAAAACAGGAAAAGAACAACAAAAAAAAAACACTAAGAAATCATTACTTGACAAATTACATACTGACTTCTTGGAAATAGTTGTTCAAATTACAAAATTAAAACATGCAAAGTAGACATTCAAACAGTGACAGTGTTAACAGTTCTGCTCCACGATCTGACAAAAAGAACAATATGGTCATCCATCTTACCCACTCAAATATACATGCAATTATATCAATAGGGTAAAATTAAACACAACAAAACAGAGCAAAGCAATGTAAGAGAAATAAATTTCAAAGCTAGACAATTGGATATATTCACTCTCTATCGTATTGACTCTTGTTTTCTTCCAAATAGTTGTCCATATTGTCACATACAGGGAATTCACATGAAACAACATAGTATGGAACTGATCTGAGCAGGACGGCGAGGGCGTGTCAGGTCTTCAAGACCAGACAATAGGGAAGCCAAGAATGGCTGTCATAGTGTCTCTCATTCTCTTCAAAACAGCTGTCCATACCTTCATGTGTGTTGAACTTAAACAAAACAAAACAAGCTAAAATCACTTTGAACAGAGAATGATAGTATTGCTGGATTTCACATCATGACATTATGGAATCAGAACTGGGTATTGTAGTGTCTCTTTTTCTTCAAAGTAGTTGTTCATTTCAACATGCATCATATAGTTGGTTCTCATAAACTGTTTATAAGCTCTACACATGCATGAGTCTCTACATGTATATCTATCCTTTCTGTATTAGAGGGAAAAACAAAACAAAGCAAGACAAAACAAAACAA
>PVJX010029860.1:0-22545 GCA_004027295.1 Dolichotis patagonum | reverse complement strand
AAAGAAACAGATCACCTATAAAGGAAAACCCATCAAAATCACGGCAGACTTCTCGATACAGACCATCAGGTCAAGAAGAGCTTGGAGTAAAGTAATTCAAGCGCTGAAGGAGAACAATCTCCAGCCCAGATTGATGTATCCTGCAAAACTCTCTCTAGAAATTAATGGAGAAAAAAGATGCTTCCATGACAAAGAGGAATTAGGAGAATTTGTGACCACCAGTCCAACCCTACAAAAAATACTGAAGGACAATCTAGGGAGAGAGAACAAGAATATGAGCATTTCAGGAACAGTGGCAGAGAGGTCTCAGTGAAAGAGGCAGACAGTGGAGTGGAAGAGAAAAATAGACTATCAATGGCAGAAAAATAGAATAGAAATGAGGCAGAGAAGATTAGCTATAATCTCTAGTATACAGGGCCTCGAAATACTAACAGAGAGAAACACAGGCAGAGTAGATCAGGAGATAGGGTCCATTGAGATGCTCTTTATAGGGAGGGAGTGGGACCCAAAACAAGCAGTGCACCCCATGGGAGTGAAAGGGGAGGAACTGTCTAAAAAGTGAAGGCAGAGGATACTGTTAATGGGGTAACAAGATTTAAAATTTACATTATTCTCAACACTCTGCTTGGATGGATTACATGCTGTTCCAGTTTGTCTACTTACACTAAACTTGAGGACATGGTCAGCTATCCCAAAAATAAGAGGCCATATTATGGTAATCATCCCTAATTTTCCTATCAACTTAATCTGAAACCCTTTATAACCTATACTGTCTTATTATGACTGATCTTATTTGAATCTGGTTTGTTAGATTGCTACTTTGTATTGACTGATTTTATTTAAATCTGTTGTGATGGATAGCATCAAGTCGAAGTGTATAGGCAACTACACTGAAGATGATAAGATTCACTAAAATACCCACTCTGGTTTGATTATTACTTGCTTTTGAAGTCTTATAATGTCTCCAATGCTTCGTTTTTATTAATGTTGTTATACACTGCTGAGACCCCATGGTAACCATTGTAGATCACCTTGTATTGTGGTTTTATGTGACTTTTCTGCCTCATGCTTTTCTAGGAATTGTTTTATCTTGCTTTGTTTTGTTTTCCTGCTAATATAGAAATGATAGATATACGTGTAGAGACTCATGCAGGTGTAGAGTTTATAAACAGTTTACAAGAACCAACTATATAACACATGTTGAAATGAACAACTACTTTTAAGAAAAAGAGACATTACAATACCGAGTGCTGATTCCATAATGTCATGATGTGAAGTCCAGCAAAACTATCACTTTTCATTCAAAGTGATCTTAGCTTGCTTTGCCCTGTTTAAGTTCAACACACATTCATGGCTTCCCTAATGTCTGGTCTTGAAGACCTGAAATGCCCTCCTCATCCTGCTCAGATCAATTCCATACAAGGTTGTTTCATGTGAATTCCCTGTATGTGACAATCTGGACAACTATTTGGAAGAAAACAAGAGTCAATATGATAGAGAGTGAATATCTCCAATTGTCTAGTTTTGCAATTTATGTTTCTTACATTGCTTTCTTGTGATCTGCTTTGTTCTGTTTTATTGTGTTTAATTTTACCCTTTTGATATAATTGCATGTATATTTGCATGGGTAAGATGGATGACCATATCGCTGTTTTTGTTAGATTGTGGAGCAGAACTGTTGACAGTCTCACTGTTTGAATGTCTACTTCACATGTTTTAACTTTGTAAATTGAACAACTATTTCCAAGAAGTCAGTATGTAATTTTTCAAGCAATAATCTCTTAGGTTTTTTTGTTGTTGTTCTTTTCCTTTTTTCCTTGGAATACTGTATTGTTGCTACCCTTTATTCTGTTTTATTTTGTTTTTTTTCTCTTTAAATAAAATTATAAAAAAAGATTAATAATGGTGACTCAACAAAACAGAATCAGAACTCTATATAACTAATGTCTTCTTTTCATAGCAACCTAAATCCTAGTGCAGTTGAAGTAAACTTGATTATAAGTAATGTTTAAAACCAAGAGAGAGGAAGGAGCTCAGATATGAAGGTGAATTTACCAGCGTTCTTTCTTGGGCATTTATATTTAACCCTTGTGCCTCCACTAACTTTCTTTTACCTTTCTCTCTCCCTTGAAAGCTCTCTCCAGAAATCCCTACACCCACCCCCAACTTTGCTGCCCCCTTTTTGCTGGCAGCCCAACCTGTCAGTACCAACCTGTCTTTGAAGTTAGCCTCTGCTCACACTCTGAGCTGCTTTATGAAGCACTATTGGTTTATGAATTGTGGACAAAGAACTAGGAGACCGGATGGAATACTGTGTTTATGCATTTTAGCTTCAAAAAAAAAAAAAGGAAAGGAAACTTTTTCTCTTGGTAGCCATAACAAGAACAGGAGCGTTAAACTGACTAAAATGATGATCATTTAGTTTTCTTTCCCCAGACACCACCCCCAGCAAAGCAATAATTCTGTTCTCAAAATCTCCTGTGCTACCTGACCTGGCGCTTTGTAGTCTGGCTATAACAGGCTTCTTCCACAGTTTCCGCCGGCTTCCTCTGCTATAGGAAGTATCCCTTTGATCGAATCTAACTCAGTTCAGCTACCACACTGGCAAACCTGCTGCTTTGCTTTACAAGTGCACAAGTTGATCTCATGGCCCAGAAAGGAATGTGAAGATGTCAGAGCACATCTTGGTCCAGCCTGTAGCAGAGTAAGGGCTTTCTGACATCTTAGTTTGGAGCTCAAAAGAATTTCCCCAAAGGGAAATAGATCTGAACATACACACACACACACACACACACACACACACACCCGACAAAGACTAGAAGAGTTTAGAGAGAACTGAGAATCAGTAACTCTAGGGAATTTCTTTGAGGAAATACTGTCTCAGAATAAGCCACTGTTATTTTTGGCCTTTAAGAAATGACTTAATTGATCAGCCTAATCTGCTTAGACTACCAAGACAAAGACCACCATGGGTCAAAGAACAGGTTCCCACCAGGAGCCTTGATGCAAGGCCCGGAAGCTTTACAAGTGTGATACGTGTCCTTCCCTATCCCTTTACTCTCAGTCTTGTCAACTTCAAAAACCAAGTACCTTATTAAAACCAGGTTGCCCACACAAATACATCTCAAAAAATAAGCTAGAAGAAAGAATAAAACAGTTGGGGATCACTGCAGAAGGACAGAGGGTAAACTCCTAGGCCCTTAAAGTGTTACTTGTTACATATTTTTCCACACTCTCCCTCATGTGTTCTCTTAAACAGCAGTAGCAGCTCATCCTTAGCACAAGGCCAAGGTATTCATGCAGATAGAGAATGCTGATAGAAAATAATAGTTCCTGAATAATAGTCCTTAAGTCTGAAATGTTTGCACAGGAAAAACATTCTTTGGAATATGTTTCTGGGACCTAAAAAAAATCCTACTTTCTAGCCAACGTTTGTAACTCCTGAACATGAATAAAAAGTTTGCCCCTTTCTTTGTTAATGGGATGAACTGATTTATCTCTCTATCAGCACTGCTCCTTCCCATAAGCCTCTCTCAATAAAGCTTTACATGTGTGTTCAAACTCTGTGACTTGGTTCCATTTCTACTTCTTCTGGGACAGAAGACTCCACACATCAGGTACGGCAGGTATTTTCCATCCGAGTATTTGGCTTTCCATCTTTGATCTTCACTTCTCTGCTTGCATTAGTCAGCTTTTCCAGTATTGAGACAAATACTTTGGGGCATTTTAAATCCAAACTATAACACTGACTTAAAAATAACTCATTTACTGTCCACTTTCAAACTACTCAACACAGAATATTTCATATATGGTCACCAAAACGTGTGTGGGTCTCTCATCACAATTCCCGAGCAGACACCAGCTAGGCACAGACAACTGAACTAAATTCTGATACTATAGTTGGAGATAACAGCAGATCCCCAGATCGAGAGCTCAGTCCCACCAGACTGCCCCAACTTTAGTTACTAATCCCAAGTAATAAATTGTTAGCTGTACTTCTGATCAACTTGCTGTAAACTAGGGGTGCCTACACCCACTTTTAAGGTTAGATTAGTTTGCTAGAGTGGCTCACAGACTCAAGGGAATGTTTCATTTACATTTACCCACTTATTAGAAAAGTTACTGAAAAACTTATGGGTGAACAGTCAAATGGAGGAAAGGCCCAGGGCAAATGTGTGGGAAGAAGGAGGGGTTTCCTTGTCCTCTCTGGGGACCGTCACCCTTCAGAAACCTCCCTGTGGTCAACTGTGCAGCTCATCCAATCCGTCCTTAGGGTTTTCACAGAGACTGTATTATGTAAACATGATTGATCAGATCACTGGCCACTGGTGATTAACAACCTTCAACACCTTTTCCTTCCCTGCAAGTTGAGGACTGGGATAAAAGTTCCAAATATCTAATTATATGGCTGTTGTCCCTAGCAACCAGTCCCCATCCTAAGGCTATTTAGGAGACCACCAAGAGTCAGCTCATGAACAAAACATAGAACAAAACATGCTCCCACCACCCAGAAAATTCCAAGAGTTTTAGTCACTTCTATGACTCAGGAAATAACAAAAGTCTTAGAAGTTCAATTTCAGGAGCTAAGATCAATGACCAAACATTAGAATAAAAGATTCTCCTAGTACCCCTATCCACAAGGGAATATGAGTTCCTCCTCAGGAACCAGGCAAAAACCTGGTTCTTACCGCATCACAATATAGCAGTTTCATTCTGACCCTTCCAGGCTTTGGGGCCTAAACTTTATTGTATCCCTTCTGATTTGGCCTGTCCTTCTAATCCTAACAAATCCTGTTACACCCCAGGTTCCCAATGCTAACCACAAAAAGACCCAGTCCCATCCAGATGCAGTAGGCTCTGCCTTCATCTCCCAACTCCTCAGGGGACCAAGGGACCCTGCCTATGACACACAGCCCCTCTAGATGCAAAGGGAAGGCTTTGCCTCACACACCAGAAAGATGTGAGTTTGCACTTTAGAGAACGAGGGGTCCTGGAACAGCTACTAGAGATCTCCATGTGCAGTGCTCTCAGCTGGTCCTAGGTCAACGTGCACACTTCTCTCTCACTCAGCCAACGTACCTGCCCATGATCTGTGATGTGGAGAGCTCCCACATCACCAAATTTACAATGGAAATCTCACTGAGAGGTTTTTCAGATCAAGAAGAAAACTTCCAAAATTATTTCTGGATATCAGGTTTGAGATAGCAACAGATTCCTACTGTGGCAAACCAGAACAGTAAACTGCAGAAATGGACCAAGAGTAGAAAACAGAGAAAGTATTTTCTTTAAAAAAAAAAAAAATGACAAGCCATTTTTTGTAAGTTTGGGTATCATTTCTTCCAGTGACGAATAACTATTTAAAAAAGAAAACATTGGAAAGTGTACTAACCAAAATAGTACAAATCAAAAACCTGATAACAATAAATTCTTGATTGTTATCCGTGAATCGGATCATCACTCCTGAAATCAGATACTTTCTTTAGAATGAGCATTTTCTTTTTTTTTTTTTCCTGAAGAACTAATTATCCTTTAGAATGGTTCTAGACTTTAGAATGGTTTCTCTCTTAGAGAAAAACAAATGAGTGTATTGTTGGTGAAAAGAACTTTGACCTTCAAAGGGTAATTAGGCATTCTCCCAAACAAGCTGTTGATTTCCACACAAAATTGGCAAAAGCAAGAGCCATCTGGAATAAAATGTTATGCACTTTGTTAGCGTCTCACTGTTACATGTGTATTTTAGTTTTGTACCACAAAAATTATGATATCCTGCTAAAAGAAGTTATTTCTCAATAAACCACAGATTTATAACATATTCCAAATGGGTGTGTTAGTATTATCTATTTCAAAACCAAAAATATTTTTTAAATAAGCATTTGCATTGAATACATCTACTCATGTACTTTTAGAGTTTTCTATAACATACATGCTCTGTTACCAGATCCCAACAGAGATTCATCCAAACATTTAAGAAAAAGGTAAAAAGTCTGGAATCAGCATAAGTGCCTGCCTGGCAATCGTGAGGTCATGAGTTCAATGCCCAGTACAAAAAAAAAAAATCAGATTGAAAGTCTGGATTCTAGTTATTACTCTACCATTAACTTGAGGTATTATGAAAGACCTTTAATAGTTCGAGACGTGATAAGATAAAATTAGCTGCTTAACAGACACTATATTTAGATGAGACAGAAGAATGTTTCTTGTTCAGGGAACAATCCAGTGCGAGAAGATTCCTAGTCTCTGCCACATGGTGATTCAGGGATTCAGAATCTTTCAGTTTTCCAAATCTTTCATCCACAAGGGCATCAGAATCTTCTCCTTGCAGCTAATAAAAAGGAAAAGTGTATGGAGAAGTTACAGCCATTTCTTTGGAATTTGGCCTACTATGACGCATTTCACTTCCGCTCACATATTCCAGTATCAAAAACTAATCATATTGCCAAGATTAATTATAAGGATGGAAGACACAGGGCCAAGAAGTACGTCCAGTCAGGGAGAGCATGAATTTTGGATTTAGAGCTATAAATGTCTCTGCCAGAGCAGTGCACTTACTCCTCTATGAAGTGATGATACAGTATCCGATCGGCCACCTCACAAGGATGTTTTGAAAACAACGTATGATAAGTTAATGTGTTTTATAAATGGCACTTTGTAAGTTTAAGAGAAGTGCAGCCCCACAACACATTATTTTCTCTGCCACCTACAACCTTACCGGTACTTTCTAGAATTTTGATATCCAAATCCACCTCTTTGCTCACCACCTTCACTTTCTAATGACTTTTTACAAAATCCACCCAAGTCCAGGCAACAATTTTTTTCTTCCAAGTTACCACAGCCTCTCAGTAGTCTCCTTTCTCCCTGGATGCCCCTCAGTCCACTTTGCTGGATTCTCAAATTTCACCCAAATATTTTACATTGCAACACTGCAAGACTTTGGCTGAAACCAATTTCTCACCACACTCATTCTCCAGATAATTTTACCCTTCCAATGGCAGCCTGTTGAAGACCCCATGTTTTGAGTCTATGTTGCTCTTCTGAGGTCCAGGCTCCTGAAAACATGAACCTCACTGGCAGCTTCAGGTGAAAGCGTCACAGATGGCTCAAACTTCAGATGTGCTGAAGAAAACTTCCCAAACTTGTTCTTCTGCCGACCTTCCCAGATACAACCTTTTCATATCAGCAAGTAAAATCAATGTCTCCAATCCGAAAGGCCAGAAATCAGTTTAGTCCTCTTTCCCTCGCTTCCTCTTGGCACGTCCTACTGACTTTACTGTAATCCTTCCCCAAAAGCCTTGCCTCTGTGGTTGTCTACCTACCTGCAACCTCTCTAATATCAACCACTATTTTGTCTCACTTGGTCTGCTATATGCATTTCTTAACTACTGTTGCTAGTTTCATACTTGCCACCTACAACCCATCATCCTCAGAGTAGCAAGAATAATCTTTTCAAGACATATTTTTTATCAAATCTCTGAGCCCTTACATTTTATATGCAACCTCTGTATATAAGAAAAGAAAAAAAAATGTATTTCCTGGACTAGGACATAATGCTGTTCTATTCCAGCAATCACAAACATATTTTGATTTCAGGGATGTTAAGATTTGAAAAACTAGCTAAATGGTAGCTGCCTGATTTTGAATCTACCCTCCTGCCCTTTACCCTGTGAAAACAAGCCCAACAAAGAGTACAAATGAAACCATACATGACCCACTCTTTTAACAATACTGTGAACAAGAGTATCATGACACTCAAAATTACCAGCTGAGCTGCTCTGCACACCCACTGTTGGAAGTCTGTGGGTAAAAAGAGTGGGGAGCCAGGTTCAAGATACTTGAAAAGATCAAAGGTGATGCTGAGAATTTAGACACAGTACAGATGAGCTCATTCCCAGAAAGAGAAAGCCCAAAAGTAAATACTGGCCACAGATCAGAACTTAGTAACTAGTGACACTAATCCAAAGGGAAGAGGAGAAGGGGTAAGGAGGAGGGGTGGGGGAGGAGGAGAGGGAGGCTAAGACAGAGAGGAAGAGGAATTCTCCATTTTCTTTCCACCACCTCCCAATAGAGCCGCCAGCTGGGACCATACCTTCAACACACGAACCTTTCAGAAACATTTGCAATCCAAACCTTAACATCATTTAACCATCTATCCAACGTTCCACATATAGCAATCTACACTGAAGGTATCTCACCAAAGATAATGCAATACAGAATATGGTACCTTGGTTCAGGAACACAACTCCTTCACGATTCTGGCCACTTTCCTATTGGTCACTGGATGTGGGGTTCGCAAACAGAAGCAAATGCATCTGTTAACAAACCAAATTGTTTGTGAAAAGAAGCATTAGGGAACCAAGGTATTGCTGTATATATGCAGCAATGGAACTCAGTAAAGAAAGAGAAGGGGGAAAGACAACATCATATCAGAAATAAAACTATTGCAGCATTATTTGTAAATTCAAAATCTTAAAAACTACCTAAATATTGAACTGCAGCCTTTTGGGGGCTGTGGGGGACTTGCAAGGGGCAACGGAGAGACGACTCCGGAGATCAGGCTGATGGTGTGGATCTGAATTATTTATTACGGAAGTGCAGGCTGAATAGGAAGGGTGGAAGTGGGCTCAGAGGAACGGTGGGATTGAGCTTCAGGAAGGGCGGAAGTAGGCTTAGGGAAGGAGAGAATGCACTGCGGGGCAGGCTCCGAGTGGGGCGGCCCTGGCAGGGATGCTCTACTCGTGTGCCAAGGAACTCAGACTCTCTCTTTTGCCAGAGCAGCCAGCCAGACCTCAGGACCTCAACCTCCCACAGATTCCCCCTCTTTTTTTATTAATGCCAATTGTATAGAGGCCATCATGGCTTGTTGAGAATGTAGGGTGTGGACCTGGGTGCATAACATCCCTAAGACATAAAAACCAATAAATCCCAGTAATCGCGGGAGTCCCAGAGTGAGATTAGAGGGCAAAAAGAAGCGTTGTGGGTTATGTAAGAGGTCAGTGAGGCTAGTATCAGTCAGTACCGGCATTTAGATGGAGTCAATTGTATTTGGTCGGTGAGCAGTAGAGACAAGTTCCAATAGGTGCTCTTGTATGGACCCAAAATCCAGTCACGAAGTGAAAGACGTGCAGCTGACAGGTTGGCAGGTTTTGGAGTAATGCAAAGCACTGCAGAAGCGTAGTGTTGGTCACAGGCTGTAGCAGCAACGCGCCATAAGTCTTGTAACTCGGGGTCTAGCAGGTTGATCTGCTGCTGAAGGTTTAGTAAGGCCATGTGAATGTAGGCGTTTATCTGTTGTTGCACTCAAAAGGTTTCTGTGACAGAGGTAGGTTGTTGAGGGCAGCAGCAGTTAGCGTGGACTGGGATAGTGAGACGGCTGCAGCGGCTCCTGCGGCAGCTGCTGTAATGAAAGCTATGATGAGTGCTGTTACGGCGGATACCCCGAAGTATCGCTTTTGGAGGACCTGCAAGGAAGTCTGAGACATTCAGAGAGGCAGACCAGGGGCCTGCCAGCTAGAGACATTTATGGGAACCCGGAGTACTGAGGGTGTACGAAGAATAAGCATGGAAGGGAGGGTTCCATTCCAGCAGTTAGCAAGCCAACAGGTATTATTTGAGGTGCAATTAAAAACAGGGTCATTAGAGCAGTAGCAGGAAAGGGGCAGTGATGCAGGCATGAGAAGTAAAGGAAACGGTAATTTGGTAGTAATGCTGTTACATGAAGGAGGGATAGAAACCAGAGGGCGGCCGGTTTGGCACAGGGATTGTATGTTTGGTACCTCGTCAAGGCCGCTGCTGCACATCTTTTGGGTATTACCTGATCCTGTGAAGCTGTTAAGAAGCAGGGGGTTAGAATATGTGAGGGTACCATTTGTGAAAAGCAGGTTTCCCATAGTCATCAGTGGTGTCAACTCATGGCAGCGAAAAGACCCACATAAATAATGTGTGGAGAAGATTGTTCGTCTCCCTGAAAAGGAAAGAGGATGGTGGCCTATAAAGTTAGTCGTATAATCGGGTGACAGAAATGAAGAGGTGTAGAGGGAAGTAAAGTTATCATTTGCGTAAGGTTTGGAAGAGGGTCGGCAGGGTTGCCAGGGAATTTCACATAAATCAGCTGGGATCCTTCGTGGGAGGTACCTGCAAGGGGAAAGAGAGGGGACAGCAGTAAGCAGTTTAGGGTCTTTAAAGCAAGAAGGTGTCAAGAGTAGCATTACCTGTAGATTTACATTTACTCATAGGGAACCAGAGTGTAGCCTACATGAACGGTTGGGGCCGTACAGTGTTTAAAGAGGGGAAGTCTGCTGAAACATGGTGAATGAGGGTGAGGCAGATGTTGTCCAAAGCATCGATGGGGTTGTATGAAGCATTGACGGCGTTAGCCTGAAAAGTCAAGGGGTTAGGAACCTCGGGTGGAAGCATCCAGTCCATGAACGGTACCTGTTGTGGAGAGAAGTGAGGATCACAGGGCAAGCCAACGGTACAGCTAGACAGTAAGAAATGAGGGAAGGTGGGAGCATCAGATGTGACAATCAATAGGCCAGGTGAGTGGCGAACAGCAGCCCAGACAGTGACCTGTTAAGCCGTTGCAGAATTTAAGGTGAGAAGCACACACATCATGAAGAAGAGCTTTGAGGGTGTCTGGTCTTCACGGGGTAAAACACGGTGTGCCTGGTAACAGAAGCTTTTGATATCACCCCAGGTGACAGATGGAAGCTGACGAGGGCAGGGACGTCATCGGTGCGTGGGCCCACCTCCCAGGCCTCTCTCATAGTCCTCAATGGTCAGGCGGTGCATCTCCCTGATCAGTGGCCGGTCGGACATCACGGGTGGGGATGCACCACGGATGGGGGGCTGTTTCTGGAAAGCCACAAGCGAATCCTCTGCCTTGGGTTAGTAATGGAGCAGGGGGTTGCCATTGTTGTGTTATGGGGTCCTTCCAACGAACAAGGGGGAGGAGGTAGGAGGAGCCAGGAGAGGTCCCTAGTGTTTGTGAATAGGGGAAAGGCCCTTACCATCAAAAATTAGATTTATCATTATAAGGGCCTCCATGATTAGTTCATTTGGTGTGCCTCGGGGGTACTGTTCCCCCTCCTTTTTAATAGAGTTTTTAAGGTTTGATGGGCTCTTTCCACAATAGCTTGTCCCTGAGGATTATAAGGAATACCATGGTATAACGTGATATTATATTTAGTGCATGCCTGTTTAAAGGTTCACTGGTGTAGCATGGCCCATTATCTGTTTTTAAGTCCCAGGGTACCCCCAGCATGAGAATCGCCTTTTCTAACACCCTTGTGGCATGTTTCGCAGTTTCTCCAGTCAGAGCCATCACCATAGTAGCCCCAGAGAAGGTGTCTTTGACTGCATGAATATATTTTAATTTGCTGAATGGGCTGTGATGTGTAACATCTATTTGCCAGTGTGCATTTGGGCAGAGGCATCGGGGGTTGACTCCATGAGGTTGTAAGGGTCCCAGGGGTAAGAAAGGCACACAGGTGGCACAGCTTCATACGAGGTGTTTGCAGGTGGGTTCGGGAACATCCGGGAGGAGCTGACGCATAGCCTTCGTGGATAAGTGAAATCTGGAGCGAAGAGTTTTAGCTTGAGTAAGGGGGTCAGTTAGTGCCATTTGTATTGCTTGTATGGAGACTAACTTGTCGGCAGCCTGATTTCCTTGGGCCAATGGGCCTGGAAGCTCGCTATGGGAGTGAATGTGTTGGATGCACCAAGGGTGCTGGTGATGTTGGAGAGTATCTTACAGGGTTTTTAGCACTTTGTCTAGTAAAGTGCATTTGGTTTTTAAGATAGCATGAGGGATAACATGACAGGTTTGGACAACATAATGGCTATCAGAGAATATACTGATGGAACAGTTTGGGAGGTGCTGTAATACTTGGATGACGGCTAAGAGCTCTGCCAGTTGGACCGAATGTTTGGTGACCCATATCTGGAGATTATGAAACTCATTAGGGTGATGTATGATGCATGCATATGCCGTCTCGGAGGCATCCGTGAAAGCAACCCTGCTATAGGGAATAGGTGTAGAAGATGGGAAGTGACAGGGTTTCATGAGAGGGAGCTGTAGGAGTCCCTGTAAGAGAGGGTCTGAGGGGTAGTGGTTTGAAAGTTGTCCAGGAAAGCCTAGGAGACACGCTTGAAGATCATAGTTAAAAAGTTGAGCTTCTATTTGTTTTTGGGTAAGGGGGAGTATGATAGTATCAGGCTCAGAGCCATAATGTTGTATGGCTAATTTTCGTAATTGAGTTCCAATTTGGCAGACCACTGTGAGCAGAGGGGTAATCTTGTATAAAGAGGAATAGGCCAGGTGGGCCCACATGAGGGGGCCCTTTTGCCAGAGAACCCCTAGGGGCATGGTGGGAGTCACAAGTATGATGCCAGTTAGTGGGCTAGTGGGATCAAAGTGTTGGACTTGTGAGGCTTGAATGTGTTTTTCTATATAGTCAAGGGTGGTATGTGCCTCAGGAGTCAGGACCTAGGTGAGGCAGGGTCTGGGCTCCCTTGTAAAAGATCATATAAGGGACTCAATTTGTCTGAAGCAAGGGGCATAGCAGGCCGAAGCCAGTTAATAATCCCACATAATTTTTGTAGCTCTGCCAATGTGTAAGAGTTTTGTCTGACAAGTTTGGGAGCTATCAGGGTAACCTGTTTTGAGATGTGATGACCTAAGAAAGTATATGATGATTTAGTTTGGCTTTTGTCTGACGCGATCTGTAGGCCAATCATGTTTAGGTTTGTAATCAGTTTTTGGAGTCCTATTTGTAGGAGATGCTGATCAGGGTGGGAGAAGAGGATGTCATCCATGTAATGGATGTAGTGGTAGGTCTGTATGAGGGGCCTTATGGCCTGATCTACATCATTTGACAAATGGTTAGACTATTGATCATTCCCTGGGGAAGTACTTTCCAGTGGTACCTCTCAGAGGGTCCCTGATGATTTACTTTGGAGATGGAGAAGGCAAATTTGCATCGGTCTGCTTCATGTAAAGAGATAGAGAAGAAGCAGTCCTTTACATCTATTATAGCTCTATGATGATCCCAAGGGATAGCTGTAGGAGATGGCAATCCTTGTTGCAGGGCTCCCATTTTTATAATATGTTTGTTAACCTCTCTAAGATCATGGAGTAGGTGAAATTTATTTTTGTCTTTCTTGTGTATCACAAATACTGGTGTGTTCCAGGGGCTGTTTGACGGCTCTATATGTCCCTGTTGAAGTTGTTCTTTAACTAATTGATTAAATGCCATTAATTTCTGGGATGTCAAGGGCCACTGTTCCACCCATACAGGCTCATTAGTGTCCCATTGTAACTGTATGGGTTGTGGTTTTACCACCAGAGCAGTAGCCCCTATGAGGGGGGAGAGCGGCTCTGTGGTTAGTTTGACATTTAGTTTAGCAAGGATGTCTCTCCCCCAAAGGACTTGAGGTAGCCCTTTAAAAAGAGGGGTTGGAAATGGCCAGAGTGTCGCTCATTATCTCTCCATGATAGTAAAGTAGCTGTTTGGGTGGCAGGTTGATGGCCAGTGGCCCCTTGGACTAGGGGTCCAGGAGCTAAAGGCCAGAATTGTGCATATGGGTCAAACAGTAAACAGGAGCGCTCAGCCCCAGAATCAACTAAGCCTGAGATTGTCATTTTCTCAATGGTCAAGGTAAGTAATGCCTTATTTTGAGTTATGGTTACAGTCCACAGGATGTGAGAATACATTTTTATTTCCCTTTTTTGTGGTTGGGCTGAGGGTTGCCCCTTTGGGAATTTAAAGGATTGCCATCTTTGTCTGTTTTGGATATACAGTCTTTGGCCCAGTGATATCCTCTTTTACATTTAGGTCACGGTGCAGGGAGCTTTGGTTTAGTAGTGTTGGTATGTTGTCCCTTTTGTGGGCAGTCTTTGGCAAAATGGCCAGGGGTTTTACACGTGAAGCTGAGTGGTGGGCTGGCAGGGCCTATTTGTAGGTGAGCTGCCAGGGCAGCTGCTAGGGCTTGTGCACCTTGGGCATTTACTTCTCTGCAAGCTAGGATCCATCTGTCAAGGTCTTCATTTTTAATGGGCACTATTAATGTCCTGCATGTGGAGGTAGCTCCTTCAAAAATCAACTCTTTAGCCAGAGCCTTGGAAGCTCCCTCATGTTGTACCTTTCATTTGCAGGATTCTAGAACTTTAAAAACAAAGGAGGCAAAGTCCTCATTAGCCTCCTGCATTAGCTTGCTCATCAGAGTTACAGGGCCTGCATGAAGCAGTTAAAAGCTCTCAGGGAAGCTAGCCTTACCTGATCAAAATATTGAGGAGGACCTTGTGCCTGTACGGCTGGTGAGGCATAAATGCCTTCTCCCACAAGGCATTCATAATTGAGTATCACATTGGCTCTAAGGTTTCTCTCTGCTGGTTGTTCGCATTCATCTTTATAGATAGCCAGCCAGTCTAGGTATTGCTCGCTACTAAAAATGGCTCTTGCTAGCTGTTTCCAGTCAGTGGGACAATTAAGTTCCATACTGACTGTTTCAAGGAGTTGTTGGGCAAAAGGTCCTTGGATGCCGTCCTCCTTTACTGCCTCCCAGAGGTGCTTTAAGATGGTATGTTCGTGGGTATACCAGTGCAAAGGGCGAGCAGGATTCTGATGTAAATTAACAGGAAATGCATCATTTACCTCTTTTTCCCATTCCCAATGTTTTGCCCGATTATCCTGAGTATGGCACAAGCCCTCACAATAATCATGCCATTCTGTAGTGGTAGACTGAGATTTTCTATTTATATTTGTCTGACAGGATTTCAATGAATCTTTAGAGGGTAATGACCCATCATTGACAGTAGGTGGCGCTGTAGGGTAGGCAGGCGGGTCTTCCCTGTCAAGTTCTGCTTTCATTGTCTGACAGGGCAGAGGTTCTGGCCTGTCAGTGAGTGGCAAACTCGGTCGGGGTGGGGACCCTTCTCTCGGCACCATCTTTGGAGCCTTTAAGGGCTCAAGAGAAGGGTAGATTTTCAGCAGAATAGAAGCCCTCTTCTCCATTGAGTTTACCCAATCCTGCTGACTCAGCAAAAGATCATTCTCCAAGTTGCGGGTTAGGGATGGACCCCCCCCCGCGCAGGTGTGCGGGAAGGCCTCTGCATCAACCCCAGTGATGTTGTCTGAGCCCATCAAACAGGCTTGGATGGTAAGTAAAGCAGGTTGACACCCCAGAGGAAAGACTTTCCCCTCATGTTGCTCTGCTGCTTGGACTCGCTTTAGGAGCTGAGTCCAAGTCTGAGGGTACCATAGGTAGGCAGTGCGCCTACTTTGGTACATATATACAATACAGTATTTTGGAGGAATGAAAAAGAATGAGCATAATATTTATAAACTGAAAAGGAAAATTTCTAGGAGACTTATTAACTGAAAAAATGCAAAGTACGAAGGACTATATATAGTATGTACATTTTTTGTAAGAAAGAAAGAGAACCCACTTGCCTTACAATTGAAACTCAGGAAAGATAAAGTAGGGGTAGGGGTTTAAATCATAATAATTAAGGTAGGAAGGGTATGGGGGAAACAACAGTCTTGTGAGTATAACTTTTCCTGTATTTTTTATTTCAGAAACATGTTAATTCTCACATATTCAGTTATAAAATTAAATCATCAAGGATGGGAAAGACCACACAATAAGAGAAGAAAGAATGAGAGGACTAATCTAAGTCATTTGTGAACACAGTATTTTATTGTATATCCTCAGGCTTAGGCAAAGCAGGAAAGAACAGCAAACAAACCCTGAGCTCTTTAAAACATTTGTGTTTGTTTAGTGATAGTGAGAAGCAATTCTAAAACTCTTTCTGTTGTATTAAAGGTTTGAATAAATGAGATGTCTATTGTGTTCTTGGAAGCCAAGTTCTAACTGCAGAAGGAAAAAGATGAACAAGGAAAGGGCAGGGATAGAGTTGGAAGTTTTAGCATTAACTCATGATCTATAATATGTATAAAATACCATGTGTATCCTAGTTGTATTACTAGAGCCACGTAAATAATAATGTATATATCTAGCACCCAAGAACTGGTCTCCAATATCATTTCCCACTAACAGATAGTAGCGATTCTGAGAAATAGTTGATTCCAAGACAAGGTCAAGGAAGGGATAAGACAAGCAGGAAATGGGTTGTTATGTCAGAAGGTAAAATGATAGCAAACAATTAAAAGGAATGGCTATAAATTATAGAATATCAGCATAATATGAGTCCACGAATTCATAGCAATAATGACAAAGTAATAATGAAAAAGAAGAGAAGGGTGGATTTTTACTTATGATTAAGCCGATTGATATATGTAGGAGGATAGAGATGCTCATCATCATTTTGCCATAACTGTAATAAAAACTGGTTCAAGTAAATTATTAGTGGAAGCCAAATCCAAGAGAAATTTTTTATGAGAAACAGGATGTTTACATGGTCATAGATATCTTCTCACAGATTGCTTATTAGTTTCAAAATAATAAGGAGAAGGAGGAAAAATCAGACCACACCTCAACCAGGGAGACAAAATTAGCCTTGCCAATTAGGGGAAGATGGACATGATGTGCCTGAAATGTGATATCCAGATAAAGTGATATCACTTCTTATCACCCTGTAACCTGACCCATTTCTCTCAATTTGACCATACAGAATCTCCGAGGCACCTAAAATGAAGAATGTACTGCTTTTACGATGGAAGTAGGTATCCCCCAAATTTGTCAATGTCCTAAAAGACAAAAACTCCAGATTAAAGAAGACTAAAGAGACATTATAATCAAATGCAATATGTGATCATGTAATATTCTGTATAGGTCAGAAAAAATCTTTAGGTATTTTTGGGCCATCTAACAAAACTGGAATGCAAATACTAGATTCCACTAATATATCATATTAGTATTAAATTTACTGAAGTTGCTAACTTTTCTGGGATTTTATGAGAAAATATTATTAAGAATACATGTTAATAAGTGCACACATTAAAATGTTTATGGGTATTGTGCAGTAATGTATGCAACCTACTCTAAGGTGGCTCAAAAATATTAGATATATGTTTCATAGATGTGTACTTGGGTGTATGGAGAAGGGATGGAGACAAATAATAAAACAAGTGAGACAAAAGGTTAACTTTAGGTGAATCTGGGCAAAGTATACTTGAGGGTCTTATGTACTCTGGCTACTTTGCCATAAATTTAAAATTATTTTCCAGTGGAAAGTAATGTAATATTTTTTAATCTTATAAATCATGGGAACAAGTCAGCATCTCCTGAGATCCAGCCATGTTGGAACTTGGGCGACAGAGCAAGAAAGCAGCAAGCCCTCTCTCCTGGTAAGCAAACAGTGGCACAAGTGAGCGGTAGGCGGCCAGGAAGAGAACAAGTCAGCATCTCCCTTGAGCCTACTGGCAATCAGGCTGAGAATCAAACGTGTGGTATCTACCCCCTATTAGCAGCTGAATGGTGTCCAGGACAGCCAGAGTTGATAGCAACTAAGGCACATAAAGCAGCCAATTGCTTGTATTGTTGGGTTGATTATGCTGACCTGGAGTCAGAGGTCTGAGCATCTCTTGGGAGGATGACTGTATGCAATATAGCAAATATGGGGGATTTCTTTCTACCATCTCTTTGAAGGCAAATACTGTTTTCACTGTTTTGCTTTGTTCTGATTAGTTGTTTTGCTTTATTCAATATTCTGTTTTGATAGGTTTTATAATGTTCTGTTTTTGGTTTGATTTGGCTATACCTGATTGAATGGACAACTATTGTGAAGATAATGAGATATATTATGGTACCTACTATTGTTATCCTGGTATCCTACTCTGAAGTTCTGTACCAATTTCACTGCATTGTCTCAATTGGCTTTCTTCTTTGTTTTGTTGTATTTTACTATCTTCAAAATAAAAAAAATCTTAGAAATTATGAAATTAAGTGAATCAAGCCACTCAAAACTCTCTAAAAATCCCAGAGCTCTTAGATTGCCACTCAAACAGCTTTCCCTACCACTGAGAAGATGCATAGCCGCTAGTCCCACCCCACCTTGTGGCTTCTGGGCTTTTGGGATATGCAGAGATACCCAGGACCCACTTCCCTTCCACACAGGTGGATCACTGGAATGGAAGGAATCAGCTGCAGGTGAGTATCTGACCTTGGTATTGAGCGAGCTCAGAGCTGCTTGAGAACAGAGCTCACACATGAAGAAGCATGGCTGCAATGGGGAGAGTAAGGCCAAATCTCTGCCAGGTCACTTGAGGCTTTGAGCCTAGCCATCCAGGAATGACTTTTACCCCTGGGCTTCTGCCTCACATCAACCAAATAGTACCTTCTGCTTCTGCTACTTTGAGTTAAGAAATCTCTAATGTGATGTTCTCTTTACCTAAAACACTGCTCTTCATAAGCCTATAGGGTTTTATTTTTTTGCCCCAGTCTCAGTTTAAATGCAGTTCTCCTAGCTGCTTTCCTGACCTCCCTGCTCCTATTTAAATCTGCTTTTATGATTCTCTTTTTTTTTTTTTTTTACTTCATCACACCTACTTGGACCATTTCATTTATTTATATGCCTACTCTTTTTAAAAATGTTTCCTACATTTGAGTCAAAGCTAGGGACAAGGTGGTCTCAGTCTCCTCTGGATCACTAGGCCCTGGGATGCTTTCTGATATGTAGTAGGTACTCACTGCTATTAAATAAATGAATACATTATTTTTCCTGGTTGCCTTGCTTTTGAATGTTGAAGAATATACATTGTTTCAGAGAGGAAGCTTAGAGCTTCCTCCGCCATGGTGTGGACAGTGGGCATAGCAAAGCTGGACCCGTCCTCACAGGGTGCCCTGCAGCTCCCCTACGACCCAGAGATGGAAGAAGACTCTTACGACAGTTTTGGGGAGCCCTCGTACCTGACGTCTTCGAGCCTCCCCTGCCTGGCTACCCCGGGGAGGAGCTGGAGGAAGAGGAGGAGTTGGCACATAATTTTCAGCCCTACAAACTATTTCACTAGATTGCAAGCTCATTAAGGAATGTAATTCACAGCGTTTTCATTTTCTGCTCATTCCCAATATCTTATATGATGACCTTCACATAAAATATGCACAAAAATGTGAATTTTTGCTCCAAATTACCATGTTTATTAAGTCAGCTAAGGAATCAGGCAGTACTAAATTGACAGCAATATACCCAAAGCTGTAGTTCCTCCTGTCAGAATATATTATGAGAACCCAATGAGGCCATGTTAACATTTGGGCGAGGAAATTTTCTAAGCAAGTGGATTGAAGCATTGTAAATATTTATTGAGCGAATCAGAAGTGGAAATAGCTAAACAAATTCCAGAAAAAGAGAAAAGTGAATCTAAAGCCTTAGTCATTGGGCTAGATAAGTAGAAGTCATTTGCAGCCATGCCATTGGCTGTACTCTGTGTCTTCTGTCTCTAAAGTTTCCAGATCTCCTGAATAAATCTTCAATAATCTATAAAAATGTTACTTAGGCCTCTTCTTCCTGTCCTCTTCTATTCCCTCATAAGAATAGAGCATCTGTTTCCTTATTCATAAAGAAAGAACTTGCAAGGACTCACACTCTGAATACCCAACAAATTGTTTTTACTAATCTAATAACATACTAGTAAAAGTACCTGTAAACAGTGCAAATCAAAAATCCGATTTCTAAACAAAATTTCTTATTTTATTATAATGGATACAACTGATATTATGCTCTATTTAAGATTCCTTAATTGCTTTCATTTACCACAAAGATGAAATCTAGTTATGTAATTCTTTATAGACATCAAAGAACTGTTTTAAAAAATGTATGTGATCAAAAATTTGTAATAACCAAGTGTGGTGGCACACAATTGTAATCTTAGCGCTCAGGAGGCTGATGCAGGAGAATCAGAAACAGGAGATAGGGAAAAAGAGGAAAAAGACAAAGGGGGAGAAGTTGTTTTTAAAATAAAGGCTAATACTTTAATTCATTTCAGACTATAAAACTGTAAATATCTTCCACTTTTACACTGTAAAAAAGACCATGTTTTCATTTCTTGTAAGCATTTTTTCTCATAACAAAAGAAAAACCAATAATTTCAATCATGCATTCATTCACTTATTAACTTATTTACTCAATTATTTACCCTATGATTTTTGATGTTCCAGATAGTGGTTAAATTTTAGAAATATAAAATTGAATAGCAACTAGCCCATGTGACATATATGATCCAGACACATCAGTAAATCATTGCAATGCAATATTAAAAATGATTATGAAAAATATGTACCAAGAAGTAAGGAAGACTAGGTTCTTCCAACTCTTACAAGAGTTGAAAGAAGTTTCACAAAGTAACAAAAGGAGTTGTATATTTACAAACAGTGAAGTAAGGTAGGTAGAAATTGAAGAAACCACCATTATTTATAATTTAAAACCACAGACAACACTTCTCTCCATCCACAGGGCCCCAGGTGGCTGGCAGTAACACCAGCAACACAGTAGGGCCCTAGCTAAAGTGCACATGATGGGCAGGTAGGATTAGCAGCCTGAAAAAGTCCAAAACAGCAGTAATAATATGAGCCATCAGTCAGTAAGTTAGGTAGACCAGAGTGATGGGTGGGCACAAAGACATGCAGAATACATGTGGGCATCTTACACACACACACACACACACACACACACATTAAAGGGCTGGGGAGGAAAACTAATCCCATCCCCCAAACCAAGACGAGGATCAGACCCATACCCAGCACAAATCCACCTGCAAAGCTGGCTAGACTATACATTTCTGGGATCCAATTTGGACCTACTACAGAACTGTAGATGCTAGAAGAATTGCCAAAACTAAATCAAAAGGATATAAAAACTCTAAATAGGAACAGAACCTAGAAAATGTAATTAAAAACTTACCAACAACAAAAAGCCCAGATCGTGGCAGATTCAATATAGAAATCTACAAGAAATGTAAAGATGACCTAATCCCACTAATGCTAAAACTCTTCAAGTAAATTGCAAGGGAAACAATACTTTAAAAATGGCTCCTAGAAGCAAGTATTACCCCGGAGTCCAACCAGAGAACCCAGCCAAAAAAAGAAAACTATAGGCCAATCTCCCTAATAGACATAGATGCAAAAATCCTCAATAAGACATTGGCAAACAAAATGCAGCAAATCATTAAGAAGATTATACACCACAACCAAGTAGGATTCATTCCAGGGATGCAGAGATGTTTCAACATATGCAGATCAATATGTGTAATACACTATTTTAACAGAATCAAAGACAAATATAACATAGTCATCTCAATAGATGCAGAAAAAGCATTTGACAAAGTCCAACAACCATTCATGATAAAAAAAAAAAAACCTGAGGAAGACAAGATGGCGGACTGATAGGTAGCGGGAGAGAGACCCTCTCGGAGAGAGACATCTCAAATGCCAGAATAAAACACCCTGGAGAGACCCAAACAGAGAGAGATGGACTGCCACAACCCACGAAGAAACTAAAGCACAAAAAACCACTCAAATATGAGGTCCTGGGGCTACTATTAGTGAAGATAAGATCAGTGAGCACGGCACCCTCCTCGAGCCGCCTGAATTCCTGCCCGACGTGAACAAGTGATCCGTGCCAAAGCAACTGGCTTGAGCCACCGGAGTGCAGAGCTGAACAGCCCTGCATGCAGCTTGCCCGGACCAGCCCTGCACGTGACCCACCCAAAGGCACCGTGAATTCCCACTGCAGCTGCGCTGAAGTTGGAGGTCAGGGAGCCCAGCAGTTCTCGGGGATGCGGTGAGTGATGGGAATAAGACCCTCCCGTGGGAAAGGGGAAACCGACGGGACGACATGTTGGATTTGGGCAGGACAGCCCTAACTGCATAAGGAAGTGGCTTCAGCTGGTTGCTCCCCTCGCCGAGCGGATTGGTGGAATCTGCTTGGACTAGGCCGCACCCCTGAGATCAGTGCACACTGATGCAGTGAAGGCCTGCAAAGGTTGACTGGCCCAGAAGGGAGGAGCTAGCGCACAATGCCCGTGGGTGAACTCTAATCTCTGATAACCTATTGAAGAGGGCTAAAGCTCCTAGCCTACGCCCTCTAGAGGAGCCTTAAACAACAAGAAAAGGGTCTGGGCATTACACTGTACACTTGTATGGAAGGAACCAAAAACATGACGAAAGGGAGAAATAGGAAAACACTCCCAGCCTCCAACCCTGAGAACACTGATCCAGGAGAGGTAAATACAAAAGAGATTGAGGGCAGCAAAAATACAACATCAAATACAGCGTTAGCGGACATAAATAGATATCTTCAGGACCTCGTAAGCGGGACCAAAACTGAAATATTAATTCAAATTAAACAAGAGATAAGTAGATTAATAAAAGAAGGGCTGGGCACCTCTCAAGAACACACAGAACAATGGAGGAACACAAATGGAGAGAAAAATTTAATGAAGAATTCAGGAAAAACCTAGAATTCATGAAACAGATTCAAAGAGATTATCAGGAAACTAAAGACTCCATAGAAAGCTGGCAAAACTGCTTGAAAGAAACCAAAGATAGACTATCAAAAATTGAACACAGGCTTGCAATGTGGGGTCATGAAAGGGA
>PVJX010029859.1:0-22546 GCA_004027295.1 Dolichotis patagonum | reverse complement strand
ATTCTGTTGTCACATATAACAAATTATATTGTTATTTCATATATGAGACTTTAAGCTGCAAATATTGAAAAAATATGACTTCAAATGTCAACTCAGTTTTACTGGCCTGGGATGAGAGAGTTCAGATTGCTGAAAGTTTGAAAAGTTTCCTCTTATATCTTGTAACAATTTTGAAGGCACAGACCTAACACTGGGAATGCCAGTGCATACTCTGATTATAATCTTATAATATGTGTAGTCAAATCAGTAAATGTGGATAGGCAATAAATATGTAAGTGCAGACTACAAAATCCAGTACAAAGATGAAATATATGGACTATCTTCATTTAGAGCTGACTTGATGAGTCAGTCAAATATGAAAGGCCACCTACATTCTAGTGTTCAAGGGGACAAATAGGGTATAGCTCAGCTGTGTAAGTGCCTACTTGGCAAGCACAAGGTCATGAGTTCGATCCCCAGTACTGAAAAAAAAAGAAAGAAAGAAAGAAAAAGAGAAAGATTGTGAAGGTGTGATACATTTGAAAAATAAAATTGAACCTTAAGCAAAAATATACAATTAATCACTTAGTATTGTTGCCATTGGGCATGTAAAGATGAAAAGAATCTTTTAAACAAATTATCAGGCACACATTCTAGGAGAGGAGTCTTGAGTTCTAAATTCCTCCAAGATGAAGAAAATTTTTCTGAACTATCATATAATAAAAAACACATGTTATGAAAGAAAAATATATGCACATTCAGGGGTGCTGCACTGGATGTATGCTTTGTGTAATAATGTAGGTCTATAAGCCAAGGGTACAATGAATCAGTTTGTGGAAATTTGTGTATGGAGTTCAGGAAAACAACTTGAAGCTAACTTTATTCCTGTGAATACTATGGAAAGGGAAAGAACTTGCATCTATAGCGTTTGAATTGTATAATATTCAAATTCAGCAAATCTAAGTGATCCAACCAGAGAAACAGCTTGTAGTTATGGTATGTTGTTCCTGATAATAGAACATTATTTGGATGTAAACATGGAGCCAGTAGCTCAAATACTTACTGTTATAGTTTGTATCTCAATGTTCCCCCAAATCCTCATGTCCTCATAGACAGAGCTCCTGGAAGGTGATTGGATTATGAGGATTAGGCCACTGATGAGTTTATAGCTAAAGGTGATGTTGGGAGGTGGGTCACTGAGTGTTTAACCTAAAAGGGTGTATCTCTCTTCCTTCTCTTGATGTCTTGCCCTGTTTCCTACTGCCAAGCCAGGAGCAACGCCTCTTTGTCGTGTTCCTCTGCCATGCCACCCTGCCTTGGAGCCAGCCAACCATGAACTGAAACCTCTGCAAAATGTGAGCCAAAATAAACCTTTCCTCTTTTAACTTGTAGGTATTGGATATTTCATCCTAGAAATAAGAAAAATAACTCAGAAACTCAATTTTGTATTCTAATTGTGGAACAAACTCATTCCAAATTATGGTCCCAAGCTCATTTCTCTCCCTTTCACAGGCCAGGTGTGCCAGCCTTTTGGAACTCCTTGCTATTGCTTGAACATACTCTGGAGAGTTTTAGCTTTGCTCATGTATGTCTGACTGAAATATCCTTCTTAACTGCATCTTACACATACATGGCTCTCATCTTTAATATCTAATACATTCTTTCTCTGTGATCATGTTGCAATTTTTTTCTAATAGGAACTCTAATCACCTATTGAATAATGATTAATGATGAGTCCAAGAGAACTGTCTTCAAGCTCAAGCCATGCTTTTTACCAATTGTGATGCACTAGTTGCATCACCTCTTGTGAGACTCCCTTCTCTCATTTGCAAAGTGAGAATAACAGTAACATCTATGCCTTAAAGTTTTTATGAGGACTAAATGGCATAGTAACTGTAACACACTAAACACAGTACTTGGTATGTAGTAAGCTCCCCCCAAATGGCCAAGTTTCATCACTAATTCTACTGTAAAAATTTCTCTCCTTTTTCAGACCTGAGTCTTCCAGAAACATGTTTAGTGTGTACAGAATTTATTTTGTACCTCGTAAATAATGAAAATTTCATAAGCAGTTGCTAAAATATAGTAATTCAAAAGGAAATGCGGCCTAGTAGATCAGGAGATTTGTGAGTGGTTGAAGACTTGGGACAAAATTAATGACTTGTTCCAAACTTGTATCTATTAACAAACTTGTTATTTACAATATTTATGTTTCATATCATTGTGCAGACATAGTATTATCTAGCTCCCATACAACTTTTATTGTGTCTAGACTATAATAGGTTAAGATTTTTATCAACAGAACAATATTTGTAGAAAATTGAGAGTTTAAATGAATTGGTTCTTCTTTTTCTCTTTTCCCCTTTAAATTTCATAAGTAAAATGATTTCCTACTTGGAGTTGAATGAAAACCTATTGTCAAACTACAAACTGAGATAAAATCTTAGCTTCTTCATGTATTTGTTCAGAAGCAATTTCCCTCTGCTATCAATGTAATTTAATAAATAATCACAGTCTAATGAAATATCAAATATATCTTTTTGTAAGTCACTGAGGTATTTTTACCATTTAGTGATTATATGGAATCTGGCCAACCAGGACTTTGAGCAGAACGTCCCACTAAAAGTTTCCTCAACACAAGAGACTGAGGGAGTGTTGAAGCATACAGTTATTAAAAAAAAGACACATACAGCTATTAGAACAAGATAATAATCAGAAAGAGCAATGTGCAAGTGGTTGGCAAGTGCTTACTACATGGTTTCAATTGCACAAAGCTATTTTTTGTTCCTCGCAAATTAAATTTATTAGTTGTGATATTCCAAAGTATTATGTAGATAAATATCTGTAGTTCAAGGAATACTCTGTGGGCCCACACACCTGTATAACCTTGTATTATAAATGTATTTATTTACTTAAATCACACAAAGACCCAAAGATGACATTTTCAGTACTGTTTGAATTGGCATTATGTGTTTTGCTTTATGGTCTGTTTTTTTAACTTATATTTTCCTTATTTACTTATTTATTTATTCGTTGTATTTAGATTGAGATCTTGTCTCTATAACTAAATCCAGCATTTTTTTAGTACTGGGGATTGAACACAGATTATTTGCAGTAAACTATACCTCACCCACCTTTTGAGATATGTTTTTGCTAAGTGGCTGAATTGTTCAAGCTGGGCTCAAACATGTGACCCTCCTGCCTCAGCTTCCCAGAGTAGTGGGATTACAGGCATGACCCACCGTACACAGTCCATCTTTCTGAGAAAAAAAATTAGTCTGTATTAACTAGATAGAATAATGGGATCCACTATGACATTTTCATTCATGAATATAAAAATATATAGAACATATTCTATTTTTAAACAATATAAGGATGAGACTCTCAAATGTGGACTTGAATAATGGAACTAAACTCATGTTAATTTCAAAATTTCAGTAACCACTTATTTTTAAAGGTTTTGTTGTAGACTGTGTTGTTGCAAACCCTCATCCCTCTCCAAGGTCATGTTGCAGCAAATTTGGTCAACACTGTATGATTTGCCTTGGAGAGTAGAGTGAGGTGGTAATTAACAGTGAACCAATTTCAAGTTTAGGCCCTAAGAGTCTTGCGTGTTTCCACTTGCTCTTGGACCTTTGCCATTGCCGGAAAAAGAACATGACTCAGAATAGCACACTGGAAGCCCAAAGTTGAATGAGAGAAAAATGGAGTACATTTGGTATTACAGAAGACCTCACTCTGGGTCACCCTGGGTCAGCCAACTCCTAGATATGTGAGCAAATAAATTTGAGATTAGCAGAGATGCCTAGTAGAGCCCATCCTAGATTAGTTCACTCATACATTTGTGTACTAAACAAATGCTCACCATCTGTGCCACTGAAATCTTGTGTACTAAGTCCCTGAGATATGGACATTCAAGTTGTGAACTTTCACATACAGAAACAGATCTTGAATTAGGAGCATTCTTTGATGGGAATAAATCATGGAAGTAGCTCATGTGTCTGCCGGACATTGTCACAGTTGTGCTGCTATGTGCTTACTGTACAGTACAATAGTGTACACCAATAGAGTTCTTAGTCAGAGCCCAGGATTCCAGAAGCAAAAGAAAAACAGTGGAGATGTGGAGGTGGCTGCTAGGAAGCATAAAGCAATGCACATTGTATGTTTGTCTCAGAAGTGTGTAAGACTCACTTTTTTGGCATTTGGAACAAATCTAATGTACATTCTCCTGGAATGGATGGAACTTGTTCGTAAGTTGGGGACATATTGTAGTGTTATTGTGAAGTTAGTTAATAGATAAATTGTGCGCATGACGTGAGAAAAGCTTTGTAATTTTATGTCAACCAAGAACTATATTTTTATGAGTGATGATCCAACAGATTTATAGAATACCACACAGATGCATTCTTTCTGGATGATTTTCTTTCTATCACTCAACCTGTCCACTTAGCATAACTATAAAACTTAAGCATATTTGTTTTCCTATTGCTGTGACAATATCTGACTCCCAGGATTTAAAGGAGAAAATGTTTAATTTTATCCACAGTTTTGGGGAATTCAATCAGTGATTGACTGGCTACAAGAAAGAGAACAGATTCTTAGTTCATGGTGGCCAGGAAGCTGAATAGGAGAACAATGCTGGAGAGGAAGGTACCATGAACCATACACGGTACCTAAGGTTGCACCTCTGTGACCTACCCAGAAACACTCAGAAGTGTGCTTTCCTAATACCTAAAGCAAGTCCCAAGTCAAGCAAGTTGACACAATTAAGATTAACCATAACAATAATAATAGTCTAATAAAACAACAACGACAACACCAAAACCACCAAAAAAACCAAAAGAAACAAATATGGAGTATACTTATGGTTTCTGAGAAGTTGCAGGGTTTTCTGCTAACAATTATTAATTAGTTTCTAAGGAAAAATTCACCAATCACTGAGGCCAGGAACTCTGAATCATGACTTTGAGGGGTGATAAATATACACATACGTATGAGTTACCCAAAATAAATGTAATTGTCATATATCACTAACATATAGTAATTAAAAAAACCCTTTGTTTTAAATAATTCCCTCTAAATTTACATGCGAATTTTATTTTGAAATCCTCTTTTAAGTACCTAGCTGTTTGTATGTATACGGAAGTAATTTTTAACCACTGTATTTTAAATTGCAGAGGAAGAGGTTTTGGGAACTTATAGAAAATGGTGCTGGAAAACATAGTTAAATATACTTTCAAACACTATCATAAAATTAGTAGTCTACATGAAAAGGCTATGGTGACTCAAAGCATATTTCTTTCATGGTAATGAATAAATGAAATAAAAAGAATAATTTCAGTCATGATAACACTAAAAATAAACAAATGTCTGTGAGAAAATCTAACAAAAGTAGGACAACTGTTATACTTTGAAAACGATAAAACAGGGCCAAGAGAATGTGGTACAATATTTTTAATTCTTCTGGGAAGATACCCAGCAGGTTAATAGCTGGCTGGAATGGTACCTCTAATCGTAGTTTTTTGAAGAATCTCCACACTGATTTCCACAGTGGTTGCACCAGTCTACACTTCCGCCAACAGTGGAGAGGGGTTCCTTTTTCCCCACAGTCCCTCCAGTGTTTGTTATTGATTGATTTCTTGAGAATAGCCATTCTTTCCAGGGTGAGATGGAATCTCAGTGTTTTTTTTTTTTAATTTGCATTGCTCCACCGACTAATGATGTTGAGCATTTTTTCATATGTTTATTGGCTGTTCGTATTTCTCCATCTGAGAAGTGTGTATTCATCTCAGATGCCCAGTTATGGATTGGGTCTTTAAATTTGAAAGGTCATTTTTTTTTAGTTCTATATATGTGCTCAATAGTAATCCTTTGACGGACAGCTAGCAAACAATTTTTCCTACATTGTGTGTTGTCTCTTCCCGCTGTTGGTGGTCTCTTTTGCTGTGCAAAAGCTTTTATTAAGATGAGATCCAAGTTGTTGATTCTTTGTGATAGTTTTTGTACAATTAGGATTTTATTCAAGAGATATTTGCCTACATTGATGCCTTCAAGAGTTTTATCTTTGCTATCTTCCAGTAGATTCAATGTTTGTGTTTTAAGATTTAGATCTTTGATATATTTCAAATTTTGTGCATGGTGAAATATATAGGTCCAATTTTAATCTTTGGCAAGTACAGAGCCAGTTTTTCCAGCCTCATTTATTAAACAGACTATCTTCCTTCCAGTGAATGTGTTTGGCAACTTTAACAAAGATAAGGTGGCTGAGTATATATGGAGTTGTTTCTGCATCTTCCAATCTGGTGATGTTCTTCTATAAAGCCCTTGTTTATTCTTTTGAACTTTCTTAAGTACCAATAAAACAAAAGTCACTCATGGAATCACTATCAAAAAATCAAATAAAAGGAAAGACTTTTTATGTTCATTTATTAGAAATCTTAAGATGATAGACTAATCTACACATTCAGTACAGTTTTTCAGATAGCTTTTTGTAGAAACTGACAAAATCATTCTAAATTCCATACAGAAATATAGCAGGCCTACAAGAAAAGGAGTGAAGTTGGAGAAATCACAATTCCTAATTTCAATTTTTTTCTAAAACTGCATTAGTAAAGACAGTGTGATGGTGGTATACAGATTGGCACTTCTGTTAGCAACACTGAGTTGAAATTCTAAAACCTGCAACCTTGTACATATGTTCAGTAAAGTTGCTAAGTCAGTTTGATAGAGAAAGAATAATCTTCAATAAGTGATAAATGGGGCTGGGGATTTAGCTCAGTGGCTTAAGCGCCTGCCTGGCAAGCGTGAGGTCATGAGTTCAATCCCCGGTACCAAAAAAAAAAAAAAAAAAAAAAAGTGATAAATGAGACTAGGATATTTTGATACTATACACATTTAAAAGTGAATTTATACTATCTCTTCATACCATACACAAAAATTGATTCAAATTTTATCATACCAAGATGTAAGAGGTGAAGTTATAAAAATTTTTAGAGAGAAAATCCTTGTGAATTTTGTTAGTCAAGCTCTTCAATTATGATACTGTGGCAGTTAGGGTGGAGATCCACCTTGATTGGCTTCAGGCTTTGTCCTGGAAATTGGAGAATCACGCTTCAGGTGTGTTTTAGTGGGTCATGGAGGCATGTCTTTGGGACCTATGCAGTAAGCAACTTTGTTCTGTCATATGTTTTTGTCATAATGTCTCTAATAGTAAGCAAATAATAGACTGAAATGGAGCAAATTAAATCTCTTCTTCTTTAAATTTGGATATTGAGTAACATGTCTCAGAAATCTAATATAGCCACCAAGTGTATGATCCATGCAAGAAAATATTCACAAATTAAACTTTACATAAATAAAAAGGTTGTGTGTTTCAAAAAGCATTAAGAAAATGAAAATACCTCATGAAAAAAGGACAGACTTCTTAAATTGGGGAAATGGGAAAGGGAAAAAGCAAGAGTGGATGGTGAGGGGAATAGGAGCAAAAATAAGATATGAGATATGTATGCAGTTTCCCCAAGCAAATGTAATTATGTATTTTGAGAATATCCCAATAATATTATAAAAGGGAAAAAAAGACAATTCATAAACCAGGTGAAAAAAACTTGGAGGTCATATATCTAATGAAGAACTAGAACAATATATAATGAAAGATCTTGCAAATGAATAATAAAATGAACAACTCAATTCAGAAATATTCATATGGTTTGAATAGGCATTTTAGAAAAACGAGGTAGGGATAATAAATAGGAAAAAGAAAATTGTTCAACATCAATAGTTTATTATGAAATTGAAAATTAGAATTACAACAACATAGTACTGTACATTTGCTAGAATGCTATAATAAGAAAGGCAGATAATAACAAGTGTTGATAATAAAATGGATAATTTAGTATCCTTATTTATACATTGTAGATAAGAATGCTAAATGTTGTAGACACTTGTTTAAAAGTTTGACAGTTTCCTAAATTGTTAATGTTAAGCATAAAGCACATCAAAAAAATTCTAATTTTAGATATCTATCCAAGAGTGATAATGCAAAATGTTCTCATTAAGACTCAAAGGTTATATAAGTCTTTTAAATAATAACTAGAAATTGGAGACAATCTTAATGTCCACCAACTGGTGAAAGTATAAACAAAATGTTCTTTATACATATAATGAAATACTATCCATTATTAAAAACAAACAGACTATTGATACATTCTAGGATGTGAACTAACTTTGAAAACAGAGTGGTATTGAAAAAAATACTGAATGAAAAGAGTGTGTTTTGTTTAATTCTATTTATATGCAATATACAGAAAAGAGAAATCTGCAGACAAAAAACAAGTTACTGTTTTCTTGAGTCTGGCTCCAGGATTAGGTGTTGTTATCACATGGGTGTGAGGGAACGTTTTAGAGTGGTGAAAATGTTCTAAAACTGCTCTGTGGCTATAGTTTAGCAACTATAAAAATTTATTAAAAACTCCAAAGTGTATAATTAGCATGGCTAAATTATATATCATGTAAATTTTAGAACCATAAAGCTATAAAAAGACATAAAATACCAGCTCCGTTGTTACCACTCTAAATCCGTTTAAAATAACACAAATAAATAATATACATAAATAAAAAGACATGACTACAAAAAGCAGTGGAAATTACAGGACAAAAATTTTAAAGATAAAGGGTGGATAGAAAAATAGTAAATCACTTTTCAGAAGAGAAGGCTTTAGTTACAGAAAAATACTAATAATATAATAATTTTTCATTGAAAAACCTGAGAAAAGCTTTGGATTGAAGTTCCCAATCTACACATGCCCACAGAAAGCATTTATGGCAGCCAGATGGGCTACCAGCAGGAGAAATAAGCCAGTCCCTTTTTGTGAGCCAGTGGCAGCCATGCAGGCCTCTGGGAGGAGAAATAAGAAGGCCACCCCTTTCTGTGAGACAGCTGGTGCAAGGTCAAACAAGAGGAGCTGAACCACACCCACCCACCAACTCACCAGCTGAGATGATAGTTACTAAAGTTAAAAACAAAAACAAAAAAACCCCAAAACAGCTTAATGCTTGCAGTGTTAATGTTTGGATGACTTTTCAGACGTAAAGCCAGTAGTCTGAGCATCTATTTAGAGGATAGCAATATACAATAAAGCAACTATGGGGGATTTCCTTCTGAAGGTTGTCGCCATTGTAAACTCCCTACTGTCTTGTTTTAAAGTCCTGTATCATTTTAATTGTCTTGTTTGGTTTTGTTTTGTTATATCTGATGGCAGAGGCAGCTATTTCAAAGATAACAAGATGTATTATGGTAGCCATTACTGATTTATATCTTGTTTTGAAGTCCTGTATTGCTTTCATTGTTTTATTCTGATTGGTTTTATTCTATTTGTTTGATATTATTATGTCTGATTGTATGGGCAGCTATTTTGAAGATAACAAGATGCATTATGCATATTGATTTCCTATTATCTTGTTTTGAAGTCCTGCATCACTTCCACTGTTTTGCTTTGTTAGACTTTATTGACTTTTATTTTACTTGGTTTTATTCCCTTTAAAATAAAGTAAAATATGGGCCTAGGAATATAGCTCAGTGGCATAAATACTTGCCTGGCAAGCACAAGGTCCTGAGTTTGATTCCTGGTACCCAAAAGTAAGTAAATAAATAAACAGATATAATAAATAAAATATTTTTTTAAAGCAGCATCATGGAAAAATAAAGCATTTGTGAAATTGAGGTTCTATGAAAGAGTAAGAATCACTTAAATGTCTAGATAAAAACTGATTAGGCTTCATGTCCTCAACAATAGCTCATATACACTACTCATGTTGACCTCAACAAAGAGACATGTTTTGTTTAATGGGGAAACTATAGTTGAGATTCTAGGCTACCTGGTGTATATATAAATGCACGGTGTCCAAAGCATCTAGTGAAGTTTTAGGAAGTGAATAAGAACCACTATTCAGTATGAACTGAGAAACAAACTTTTTCAGCTAACAAAGACATAGCAAAAATAGATCATCAATGTACAGATGAAAAATTGGGAGGAGATAGACTTTAACAGAGGAAATTTATTTCTACTACTAGATTTCTAGAGGTTTCTTTCTGCTAAAATTCCATGAGTAGATCTTAGCTTTTGTCAATGATTTCTTCCACATCTACTGAAATGATCATATGTTTTCTTTGGCTGCTGATATGGTGAATTATTTTGGTATTTGACTTGAAGTTTTTGTGTTTCTATTGTTGGAATGACTATAACTTTTTCATCATTAGCATAATGTAGTTTCATACATTGAGTTTAAAATTTACATCTTTTTCTTCAGAAAGAATTTCGGTGGAATTGTCATTGTGTCTTAAGTGTTTGACAATAGGTACCAGTGAAACCATATAGAACATAACTTTTTGGGGGAAGTTTTTAAAACTACAATTCAATTTTGAAGACTTATGTAGCATTATTCACATTATGTCTGTTTCATAGACCGTTGGGAGCCTATAAATTTTAGGGAGATTCATCACTTTATATAAATTGTAGAATTTATTGCAGTACTATTTTAATACCTCATTTTTCTTTTAATATTGTTGCTGTGTATAGTGACTTCCCCTCTTTTATTCTTGATAAAAGTTGACCTACATACTGTTTTTTTCAATGAACCTGAATTTTATTTTCTTGATTCATCCCACTGGTATTTTTTGTTTCTTTGTTTATTTCTCAATTTCACTATTCTTACCTTTATAATATTACCCCTACTTTTTTACTAGATTTTTTTTACTACCCCTACTTCTTTACTAGTTTCTTTTTGTGAAATCTTATATCATGAATTTGGGATCTTTCTTCTTTTACAGGATAAGTATTAAATGTTACAAGTTTCCTTTACAGCATTGCTCTAGTAATATTTCACACATTTTGGCGCCTAGTGCTAGTTTTATCACTCAATTCAAAATATTTTCTAATGTCTCCTCTAACTTCAACTTGATTTATTTCTAGTTTCTTTTTATTCTTGTTTAATTTTCTAACAGTCAGAAAACATAGCTTGTATAGATTGAACTGTCTTAAATATGTTACACTTTGTTTCATGCCCTTGAATATATTTGAACTTTATGACTATCGATTTTGCCCTTTTCTTAATAGTTTCTTTTGAACAGCAAAAGTTTAAAATTTTGCTGTAAGATTTTGCTAGTAAGATCTGAACTTCTCTCTGCAGAGAGAGCTAGAGAATGAGCAAATATGAAAACAAAAATATCTTCTTGGTAGCCTAACAAGAGGCCTACAATGGAAGAACAGGCATAGATAAAGAGCAAATTGAAACTCTGCTCCTCAGATTCTATAGATTCAGAATGTTTGAATTGTCAGCTAAGGTAGGTCTGTTATGATAAAGTCAAGTCTGGTGGTAGTGGGTCACTGAAACATGAGACTTGGATATGTGAGGGAATATGCTCAAGGATTGTGGTGCCTTAAACTCAGGGCTTGCTGAAATGGTCCACCATTCTGGACCTGAGAACTATATTATTTCCATGAAGGGAGAAACAGTAGAGGCCTCCCACAAAAATAAACCAGCACCCCATTACCCAGAGTAGTTCTACCTCTTTTCTTGGTTGCTAGACCAATAATTATGGTTACATCTCTGCCAAACCTGACTTAGGATGTGGTGAATCTTACATGGTGAATCATTATTATATAATGAAGGAGCAGAATAAATTTTCTAGCAGAAGTCAGGGTCCACCCTAGGATTGAATTTTGATCATGCCTCTAGACTGTAATTTAATAATGGACATTTTAGTTACTTTTCCGTTGTTGTTGAGACAAAATACCCAACACCTAAATTAAGGAAGGAAAGGTTTATTTATCTCTCAGTTCATGTAGGTTTCAGTCCTTAATCACCTGGCTTCAAGACAGGGTGGCATGGCACAGGGACAACAGTTCAAGGTGACTGAAGACAGCAAAGCAACAAGAGCAAAAGGGAGGCAGGTGAGCTTCTTTTCCTGCCTTATGCTATAAGGAGGCTACCACTCCCAGGCTGGCGCAGCATCATCTCGCACCATCTCCCTGCCTTCACTTAAATTTCTAAACTTCTCATGTTGACACAATGTATCAACCATTACACTGGATTATTAAGCATTCATTTATTTAAGGCATCTCTTTAGGGCACAACATTTAACACACTGAAATGACCCCCTTGATGCGAAAAACTCTGAGTGTGTGTCTTAAAAATCTACACCTTGTAAATAAGCATGGGGAAATGGTAACAGAGCAATAAATGCCTGTAGCTGGGCCCAATTTCAGTAAAAATCATTTTTAAAAGGGTGACACAGGTGATTCTAAGATGCATTTGGTTTTGGGATCCAATATCCAATATTATTCCCATTAAGTCAGTGTGGATTCTTCCATGTTTATTTAATTCTGCTTATTAACAAGCAATCCTTTTACTGCTATAATAGATGTACTGCTCACTATAGAAATTTAAGGCAAAAGAAGATAAAAAACAAGATAAGGGAAATAATTTTTGTAATCTAGCATAACATGAAGTTGAGCATTCTTACATCTAAATCTCTGTGAATTTCCATGATTCGTTATTTCAGATAAATTCTGTGAAACATAATAGCTGATTGTTTTTAGGATTTTGGGTTCGTGCTTCCAACTTCAGTTTATCAATATTCCAATTATACATTTAATTGCCAGAATGAATTATAATTTTGCCTATTTTTCCAGTTCAATAGGTAGGATCATGTCTCCACTTACATCACTTCATCATTTCTGAGATACAGCTTTTATGTTATATTTTCTTTTCAATTTTTTCTCATCTATTTCTCTTTTTAAAATTCATATGCTTTTAATTCTTTTGGGAAGGTACAAGAAAGGGAACAGCTGTGTCAAATGGATTCTCTAGTACTCGTTTTTCAAGGAATCTCCATGCTGGGAGCAGCTGGAACTGGAAATTGATCACATATGTGGGGGCAAGGCAAGTCCAGGAAAGAACAATGGGTACAGCAAACAGACGGGAATTTCAGTCCTCAGAAAATCAAGCCCTTAGGTTGCAATAGATGCAGTTTACTCAGCAATGGAGTATCAGGTGACACTAAATTGCTAATGTTTAAATAAACACACTGTGGTGGTTGAGCAGTTCCTTTCCTCACATCCAACTTTCTGTCTCTTGTCTTTATTTCTTCACCTTCTGATCGCCTGTCACGGTCCTCTTCCTGGGAAGTCCTCGAGTCATATGGGTAGCAGCATCTGCACATAGACTTCCTAAGTGGTTGCACTAGTGTACACTTTCACCAACAGGAGAGAGGTGCCCCTTTTCCTCAGAGCCTGTCCAGCATCTGTTACTGGCTCACTTGTTGATAATTACACTTCTTTCTGGAGTGAGATAGAATCTCAATGTTGTTTTAATTTGCATCTCTCAAATTATCACTGATGTTGAATGTTTTTATATAGTTATTTGCTATTTGTATTTCTTCTGTGACGTGTCTACTCATTTCAAAGGGCCGTTTTTAGATTAGGACTTTATATTTGGGTATCTTGATTTTTTTTCAATAATTTATATGTTTTAGACATTAGTGCTTTCTCTGAAGAACAACTGGCTAAGATTTTTTCCATTTGAGTGGGTTGCCTTTTCACTCTGTTGGTGATTTCTTTTACTGTGCAAAAGCTTTTTAATCAGATGAGATCCTAGTTGTTGATTCTTTTTAGTATTTCTTTTGCAGTGGAGGTTTTGTTCATGAAGTCTGTCTATACCTCTGTACTCAAGAGTTCTACCTATTCTCTCTTCCAGCAAATTTAGTGTTTCTTTTTAAATATTTAGATCTTTGATCCATTTGGAGTTTAGTTTCGTGCATGATTGGAAACATGGTTATACTTTTACTGTTTGGTATGTGGAAAGCCAATTTTTCCAACACCACTTACTAAAGAGGATTTCTTTTTTCCACTAAACGTGTTTAGTCCTGTTGTCAAAGATAAAATGGATGAGTTTGTTTGAAGTTGTTTCTTCCTCTGCTAATCTGTTCCCCTGATACTCTGGTTTCTTTTTTTTTATAGTACTATACTGTTTTTATCATATGAACTTAGTAGTATAATTTCAAGCCAGGGATTGTGATGCCTGTGGTATGCAGAATTGTTTTTACTATGCTAGGTGTTTTCTAGTTCCAAATGAATTTAGGAAAGTTTTATCTAATTTTGTGAGGTATGCTAATGGTATTTTGTTTCGTATGGCATTAAAGTTTTATAATTATTTTGGTAATGTGGCCATTTTTACTATGTTGGTTTTTCCTACCCAACACCAAGGGATATATTAACATTTTCTGACATCCTCTTCAATTGCCTTTCTCAGAGTAATATGGTTTTCATTGTAGAAAACTTTTATATCCTTTGTTAGGGAGATTTGTAAGTACTTCATTTTTTTTTCAGTGTCATCATGAAAAGTGTCATTTCCCAGAGTTTTCTCTCAGTCAGTTTGTTATTTGTGTAAGGGACTGCTATTGATTTAGGAGTGTTGACTTTCTATACAGTTACATGAGTGAATCTCATTGTTAAATCTAGGAGGTCTTTGGCAGAATTTTGGGGTCTTCTATGTAAAGTATCGTGTCAACTGCAAATAAAGATAATTTAACCTCTTCCTTCCCTATCTTTATTCCTGTTATTTCTCTTTTCTAGTTGCTCTACCTAATGTTTCCAGAACTATGTTTAATAGGAGTGGTAATAGTGGACATCCTTGTCTTGTTCCTGATTTTACAGAGAAAGCCTTCAGTTTTAACATTTAATATGATGCTGGATATTGGTTTTTCATAAGTGACCTTTGTCAGATTAAGATAAAGACAATTTATTCCAAATTTCTGTGGTGATTTTATCATGAGTAGGTGTTGGTCTTTGTCAAATGCTTTTTCTGTATCTATTCAGATGAACATAATTGTTTTGCCCTTGATTCTGTTGATATGGCAAATTATATTTATTGATCTGCATATGCTGAACTATCCTTACATTGCTGGAATGAATCTTACTTGGCTATGGTGTGTATTCTTCTTGATGTTTTGCTGCATTCCATTTGCCAGTATCTTGTTCAGGATTTTTGCATCAATGTTCATTAGGGAGCTTGGCCTACGGTTTTCTTTTTTGGTTGCATATTTCTCTGATTTTGGTATCAGGGTAAAAGTTTCTTCCAGGACTGACTTTGGTAGTATTGTTTCCCCTTCAATTTCATTGAAGAGTTTGACAAGCAGTGGCACTAGGTCTTCTCTAAAATTCTTGTAGAAGTCAGGAGTGAGTCCTTCAAAACCAGGGCATTTCTTTGCTGGCAAGTTTTTAATTACATTTTCAATTTCATTGGTGGCTATTGGGTTATTAAAACTTTTTATGTCCTCTTGATTCAACTTTGGTAATTCATATATATCTAGGAATATGTCTATTTCTTCTATGTTTCCTATGGTTCATCTTCTGGATTTCCACAGTATCCATTGTGATTTCAACATTTTATTCCTATTTGCTTGAACTTTAGTCTTTTCTTTCCCTTTTCTGATGAGTTTCACTAAGAGTTTTCAATTTCATTGAATCTCATAGGGAATCAACTCTTGTATTCACTTATTTTTTGTATTGTTGTGTTAGTCAAAATTGCAGTGATTACTGCTATGATCTTTACAATTTCCTCCCTTGTATGATTTTTGGGCTTGATTTGTTGTTCAAAATTAGGTTGATTATTTTAGGTTGTTCTGATTTCCTTATGAGAGAGATCACTGCTATCAATTTTCTATTAGGGCTGCTTTTGTTGATCCCATAAGTTCTGTTATGTTTCATTAGCATTATCATTTGATTGTAGGTACTGTTTAATTTCATCTGTGACCCATAAGTTGTTCAATAGGCTGTTATTTAGTTTCCATGTGTTCATGGAGGTTTGTTGGTTCCTCTTGCCATTGATTCCCAATTTTATTGCACCTTGGTCTGAAAATATGCATTTGATAATTTCAATTCCTTTGCATTTACTGAAGCATGTTCTATGGGTTAGCATATAGTCTATTTTGGGTTATGCCCTATGTTCTGCTGAGAAGAATTTGTATTCTGATGTTGTGGACTGTATCATTCTTTAGATATCTACTAAGTACATTTATTCACAGATTGATTCAGTTCTGATATTTATTTGTTGATTTTTTTGTCTAGTTGATCTATTTGTTAACTATAGGGTATTAAGGTCCCTGTTTATAATTGTGTTACTGTTTATTACATTTTTCATGTCTGTTAATACTTTTTTATATATAAGAGGTGGCTCCAAGCTTCTGGTAAAATGGCAGAACAGTAAGCAGCAGAGTAGACAGCCTCTCTGATAGAAACAGCCCAGATGCTGGAATATAGCATCATGGGGAAGACAAGAAGGAAGGAAATGGGAAAGTGAGAATTAAAGCTCACAGAGAGAGTGAAATATAAAATTTCAATGAAGAAGAAGGCAGTAGCTAGTGGCACCTTCACGGAGAGCCAGACCCAATGTGCGAGAGGAGCTATTGGAACCTGGAAATGCAGTCACGGTGGTGGCTGGAGACCCCAGAGCTCTCTGCAAAGAGACGTTGATGACATGAAGGGGAGCAGTGGATGCAGAGGACAGAACTGGCTGGTGGTGAGTGCAGAGGGCTCAGTCCTCCTGCGGGAAAGAGCAATTGGCCAGGAGCCATTTTGGAGTCTGGACGAATAAGCTGCTAGCTCCCTCCAGCAGCTCCTCCCACTAATGTAGGATGCGCTCAATTCACCAATAAAAAGAAACACAGGCAGAGTTGATCAGGAGACTGCATCCAGCCATATACTTTATGCAAGAATCACATTTGACTGGAACAAAAATTCGTAGTCTGAAAGTCAAAGGAGATGGAACAATGCTAACCCATAGAACATGCTTCAGAAAAATGTAGGGGTATCTTTCCTATCAACTGCACAGTGGACAAGAAAGACACGACATTTCTATACAATGGGAAGCTACTCAGCTACAAAGAAAGATAACCTCGAGGCTCTTGTAGGTAAATGGCTACACCTTGAGCTCACGCTCAAGGGTCAGATCGTTCAGAGTCACATTGGTAAACATCATGTTGCGTCCCTTGTATAAAAAACTAAAGGAGTTAGTGGGATCCAAAATGCTTAACACATATTATGGAAGTAAAAGGAGAGGAAGTGTATAAAAAGGGAAGGCAGTGGCCATTGTTAACCTATTACCATGATTTGAAACCTGTATTGTTTTTATAATTCTGTTTAGTTTGGTTTTATTCTGTTTTGATTTGTCTAATTTTATTATATTTGATGGCATGGACAGCTATTTCAATAATATATATTATGGTAGCCATTATTGATTTCCTATTATCTTATTTTGAAGCCTTGTACTGTTTTCATTGTTTTGTTTTGACTGATTTTATTCTATTTTGCTCTGTTTGATTGTATCATGTCTGATGGTATAGGCAACTACTTTAAAGATAACAAGAGGCAATATGCTGGCTACTTTTGTTTTATTATTATCTTGATTTGAAGTCCTGTACCACGTTCATTGTTTTCATTGAGTCTATTCTGTTTTGCTTCATTTAGTTTTATTCTCTTCAAAATAAAAATAAAAATAAATAAATAAATAAATAAAGAGGTGGGCCCTGTATTTGGCATATGTATTTATGATTGCTGATACCTCTTTGTGTAGTTTTCACTTAACAAACATGTAGTGTCTTTGTTTATCTCTTTTGATCAGCTTTGGCTTGAAGTTCATGTTGCCTGCAAACAGGACAGCTATACCTGTTTTTTTCTGGATTCCTGTCACATTGAGTATTGTTTTCTACCTTTTGACTTTCAGTCTATGAATTCCCTTTTGAGTTAAATGTGTTTCTTGAATACAGTATACTTTTGGATCTTGATTCTTGATTCATTCTGCCAGTTCATTTCTTTTGATTGGTGAATTGAGACCATTTTCATTAATTAGTACAACTGATATGCATTAGAATATAATTTTCCTGTTGATGGTTCCCTGTCTTTCTACTTTGGTTAATTGTAACCCTTACCTGGTAGTTTCTCTCTGTTGGTTAAGAACTCTTCATAGGGCTGGTTTGGTGTTTATGAATTTCTTTGGTTTTTCTTTTCCATAGAAGTATTTTATGTCTCTATTAATTCTGAAAAATAATTTTGCAGGATATATCAATCTGGGTTGCAAGATGTTTTCCTTCAGGGTTTGAAATACTTTACCTAAACTCTCCTTGATATAAAGGACTGTGTCTGGAAGTATGCAGTGATTCTGATGGGCTTTCTTTTTAGGTGATTTATTTCTTTTCTCTTATAGATTAAATATTCTGTTCTTATGTCGAATTTCTTGAATCTTGATTATTTTATGTCTTGGTATAGATTTAATTTGGTTAAAAATAACTGGATTTCTATATGCTTCATTTATCTGTATGTCAAATTCTTTTTCCACGCTTGGAAGATTTTCTGCTATTACTTCTCTGAACAGGCTTTTATGTCGTTTGTGATGACTCCCACAATTTTATTTACTGCAATCAGTCTTATGTTGTTCTTCTTTGTATCACCTTGTAGTTGTTGGATTTGTTTTTTCATAGTCCCCTGATACTTTTAAGAAATCTTAATTTTTGTGATTGATAGCCACAATCCTGTCTTCTAGGTCTGATGTTCTATCTTCACTTTCTTTTATACAGTTCTGCAAACTTTCAATGGAATTTTTTAATTTCCTCCATATCTATTTGAATCTGTTTCACATATTGCATTTCTGTCCTATATTGGGCATTCGTGGTTTCCATTATTTTTCAGTACTACTTTTTAAAAATCTATGTCTCCTCGAAATTTTCAAAGCAAGACATACACTTATGGCCATCATCTGTTTATTTTTAACTGTGCGATTACTTCTGTTTTGACATTCTCTATAGCTTTATGTATATTTTTTATTCATTCTATCATCACTTAAGTGAATGCAGGTAGACAGCTTCCATTTTCTTCTATTTCATTTTCCTCTGGGTTTGTCCTTGATAAGCTGGAATTCTGGGCTTCATTTTCCTATTTTTTCTTGTCATTTTCTACTTTTTATTTTAATTGGTTTTCTGTATTTTTTGCATTTTTCTTATGTTAGGTAACTTTATCACATATATCAAAGCTTCCCTAGAAAAATGCTTATTCCTATGAGACATCTTCTAGGTGTAGCTGGCTGTTGATCTTTGGGTCTGTCCCAGGATCCTGTGTTTCTACATTATTACTGATCAAGATATTGTTATCTATTTGGGTCAGCACCTAGTCATTTGGTACTGGCTATGGGAATTATATGACTCTAGATTATCAGTGTTATCATACAAGGGTGAACAACAGATTAAAACAAGTATGGCATCTTGGCTAAAGTAGTGCAATTAGTAATAACAACACTATTGAGCATAGCCTTGAAACTGAAAATCTGTAGTAACTGCTACTTTGGTGTCTCTAACCATAGGAGCAAGATCTATAGTTATATAACAACCTCAAACATAGATGAGGAATTTCTATACCCTGGGTTTACCCTTGATAGCATGATTTATCCTCTGTAGAAGGACAATTTAAGAGGGATAGGGGACAAAATAGAGTGATATCAAAAGACAAATATAGTAGAAGCAAGGCTAAAGGACTAAGGATAATCACACAAATTGTGAGAAGCTGGAGAAGAGGATAAGAGAGAAAAATTTGAGGAGAAAGCAAAAGAATTTCAAAGAGAAACAGACTAGAGACAGTGTTCATTTACCTGTTAATATCAGAAAATCTGGAAAGACTGGTGAGGAAAGACAGAGGCAGGACATGAAAAAAATAAAGGTCAAATCCTATATATCTTCACTCCAAATTTATTTTTTTAAATTCAAAAATAATAATAGAAAGAATTATTAAAAACAAAATTATTTGGTGCTACCAGTTCAGTGTTAGTTCCCTCATTGAAGATGGAACCTGTGCTGAATAATTACACCAATTCTTTTTTTTAATTTTAAAGAGAATAAAACAAAAGAGGGCAGAACAGAGCAGATCAGAACAGGACAACATAGGCAACACAGTACTTTACATGAAGACAATTGGATATTAACAGTAGCTATCACAATATCTCTTTCTCTGCTGTAGTTGAGCATAGTTTCAAATACAATAATATCAAACACAACAAAATAGTATAAAACCATTCAAAGAGTGAGAGAATTACAGGGCTTTCTGAACCGAATAACAGAAAATGGTCAATGGGTACTATAATATCTCATTTTTGATAAAAAAATTTTGTTTAAACTATCAGACATATTCAAATCCCAATAAGACACAATGTGATAGAACCAGTGGTAGTAGAAGAATAGAAGCATGGTAGGACTCTAAGAAGGACGATATTAAATCAGCAATAGCTGTCATAATGTTTTGTTTTCTTCAAAACAGCTGTTCATACCATCACACATGATATAGTCAAACAAAACAGAATAAAACCATTCCAACTGATGAATGAAAACATTGAAAGGCTTCAAAGCTATGAGATGGGGACTCATGCTTACCATAAAATCTTATATACTCTTATCAACTCACATACTAGGGAGACTATACGGTATTTACACATGTGAGTTTGGTTTATTTTGCTTATGAGAATTACACCAATTCTTTAGTTCAATTACCACTTAGTGCAGGGCTGATCTTTCCCACTTCTGACTCCTCTTGCAAGGAGAGTGCCCTTGTCCTCAGCTAGCCAAGGTCATTTCCCTGTTGTTCACCAGGGAAGCAGTGACATCCTTGTCCAGCCCAAGATTGCTTGCTTACTTGTGCCATATGTCATCAGGTGGAGGGCAGGGGCTGCCCTTGTTCCATCATCAACCAAGGGCTCTTACCTGCTTGTACCTTTAGTCCAAGGATGGGGGTGGGGCCAGTGCCCTTGACCTGCTGCAGGCCAATCATCTGCTTCTATTCCTTTTTAGCTAGGGCTAAGGATGGTTTTATTGGCATTTGTTGGATTGGAGTGTGGGCTCAAGCTCCTGTTTTCCACCTGAGTTTCACCCAGTCTGATGTTCAGGCTGTCTATTGTGACTTTACTGCCTTTCCCTCACTCCACTCCCAGATGTTAGCACTAAAGTAACCCAGAGGGTGTTCCATTGCTGGAATTTGAGCCCTGGATCACTTTGAGATTAAAATGGCATTCCTCCCTCCATCTGCTACTTTGTGCAACTGGAAGCTAGGCACTACCACTTTGGATCACTCACCAGTGGATGACTGTGGGGTGAGTCACTCAGGAAAATGTCTCATGTTCACAATGCTGCCTATGACTGCACACAACTGTCCCTGTCTAGAGCAGGGCTCAGTGTCCAACTGCTGGTTCCGTGACACCTCTTGGGACACATTTTCCCACTGTATGGCACCTTGCTATACTGGGGTACGTGGCTAACTTCAGATTTCTTCACAGTAGTTTTTAGCTGTATAAAGTTTTGAGGCTTGCTGAGTTTTGTTACAACATGCATGATATCTGTCTGTTTTCTAGTAAATTAAAATGACATTTTAGTCATATATTTATAGCCGATATATGTGATAGGTATCCAGAGTGTCTGTTCTGTTTACTGTGTTGACTGTGATAATATTACACTTTGAAAATTATTTTGTAATAAATATACTTTTTTCCTTCACACAATTTTTTGTGGTAGCTCATATACATTTATCCTTCCTGCTGCATATTCTTCGTTAGTTCTAGAATAAATTCAGTTGGTGTGTGTATGTGTTCGTTGCACAGAGTAATTTGGAAAGAATGACCATTTTTGTATCATGGAGTCTTCATATTTAATAACATTACATGGCTCTTAGTTTGTTCACATGTAGCTTTGTTTCTTTAATGTTTTGTGATGATCAGCTGCTTTTAAATGTTTAAAAAACTCTTCCTTCTTAGGATAAGATATAAATCAGTATGTTTTCTTACTTTTTTCATACTCATCATCTTCATTATAATTTTTTAGTGGTATTATACTAACACCTACTTTTCTGGCCTAACACGTATATTGTGTATCTTCTGTCAAAATATAAAATGGGCAGATATATAGAAGAATTGAAAAGAAGGGAAAACATTGAGATAAATAATATCTAAGGAAAGGATGGTTGTGCTGCAAGGCCTTAGAGAGAATGCTTGATGAAATTTTGACTCATTGATTCAATAAAGTAATTTAATTGATTCTCAAAGTTTGGTATAATGGATTGTTAGCTCTTGTCTCCAGGCACTGGTTATTATAAGCTTGGCATTTCACTGTGATGATGAGGAAAAACTCCCTACAGCAACTTGAAAATCCATTTGGACTGAGAAGGAGAGAGATGGTGCCAATCAGTGTGAAAGTGTTAATGGAAAGCAATCGTGGTTTCCGTGAGAGTTGTCCTTCTTATTAATGAGCTTGAAATATTAATGGAATTGTACAGCATTGCATGTGCTTGAGTGTACGCATGTATTTTTAGAACTAAAAGAAAAACAAGAATATGAACTTTTAAAAGGTGTACTCGTGATTTAATTTGGAAAGAAGAGATTTTTTAAAATTGTTTTCAAAAATCAAGAGAATAAACCTTATGGTTCCATTCACCATGGATTCTGCCTTTTAAATACGGGAAGTTTAGCACTTTATTATAAACTTTTC